>JAOUQT010317226.1:0-14458 GCA_025769995.1 Xyliphius kryptos | reverse complement strand
ATGAGTGTTCTATTCTAATTTCTAACTTATTGCTTCAAAGCTGTCCTTTGTGTGCTGTGACATCAGTGCACTTAAACACAACTTCAGTGTACTTTTATTTTACTTGTACAGTATATGCTGATAAAATACATTGAATACATTGTCTTTCATTAGGGAGATGGCTATGGATAATATACATACATGTACTTATGTACTTGTTTGAGCAAGTTTTATGATTTATAATCAAGGTGTAACATTGTGGTTTAGGTGGGCCTTTGTGATGAAAAAACATCTCAACACGCACCTTCTTGGAAAACATGGATTGGGACAACCGAAAGACAGGTAACACACACAGCGGGTGATTTCTGAGTGATACTTCAAATATTACAATGTGATTATAAAAGGAAGGAATGTGCAAGGTGTTTGGAAGCACATCATTGTTAGCTTATTGTTTTTATTAAAATGTTAGACAATATAATAGACTATTGAGTTATAAGTTAATAACTCAATAGTGGTGATCCTATAAATGTGTTACTGTAACCACAGTTAGTGCGTCATGTGTAAATTGTGAATTAACATTAGACACTAATTTAGTTTACCTGGCTGTGGTACCTGTATTTAAAGGACTCGGGTAGTTAGTCGATAGGATAGTTTTGCGGGTGGCATGGTGGCTTAGCGGTTAGCACATTTACCTCGTTGCGCTAGGGATCCAGATACGAATCACAATAGGGTGGAGTTTCCATGTTCTCACCGTGTCAGTGTGGGTTTTTTCCCACAGTCCAAAAACATGAATTTGAGGTACATTGGCTGCTCAAAATATAGTGTGTGAAAGTGGGTGACCAGCAATAAATTGACACCCTGTCCTGGGTGTATCTTCCCAGTGCCTAAAATGTTCTCCCCTGGATGGGCATGGGGAACTCCTGTGACACTGGTAGAGGATAAAGCGAAGTATAATAAATAAATGAAGAATAGTTTTGCAAATATACAGTACTGTGCAAAACACTTTGCACACCTGTGAGAAATGCATAAAAAATGCTTGTCCAAACAGTTTGCAATAATTTATTGAGAGAACATATTAGAATATTAAAATAAAATGTAGTACATAAATATACAATAATAAAAACTGGGAGGGTTTAGGTTACAAAGGACCTTTGCTACCCTGCTCACAAATACATTTCTGTACTTTCTTGCTGAGAAATGACACTATCCACTGGGCTGCTCACACCATGTATAGCCAAAACCATATCCCACACCCCAAACCAGTCTGTACATATTTCAGCAGAATCCACACTCTGAACAATTTGTAACTTTTTATATATCTTATAGCACATTTGCCTCTCAGCAATGGGGATTTTCAGTTTTAATCCCAATCTGGGTGGATTTTCCATGTTCTCCCTGTGTCTGCATGTGTTTCCTCCGGGTTCTCCGGTTTTCTCTTACATTCTAAAAACATGGATTCGATATAAATTTCCCCATATAGTCATGGTGAGTGTGTTCACACCGATGGATTGGCGCACTGTCCTGGATATATCTGCCCGGAATCTGTGAAAGTCACAAAATTTGTCTTTAGTGTCTAAATGTGTAATAAAGATTTGGTTACAGTCTGCCTGCACAATTGGCCTTAATTTTGCATAATATTTATTTTTGCTTTCTTTAAGTGCAATCTTAATGTATTGTATAATAATACATTGATACCAATGTAAAGCGGAATACATTGTTGTCAATAATGTCATGGCTGGACAAACGGCTTAGCCTTACGTAGAATTAAGGACCGGAATCTACCCATTCAATAATGACATTTATAAAACGGGTAGTTCCGGTACTTAAATCTGATTGGCTGAGCCGCTTGTCTAGCCGTGACAATATTCACAATAACCCGAACCTCTGATCACTTCACTTTGGGTTAAATGTGTAATATAAAATATTTTTCAAAGTTTTTCATAAACTGCGTTCTGTAATTTGGCCACTATTTGGTTGTTAAAGAAACCGGAAATCTTTTGACTTGTGGTAAGGGTTCATTTTAAGAAACAGACTGGATTATGCCGCAGAAAACAAGTTTATTAGCGATTTGGCTTTCAGTCACTGCATTAATGAATCAAAAACTTTTTTATCATAGTGTGTTGGTAACTGTTTTATAAAAGTAATATCACTCGAAGGCGTGCATTATTGCAAATAAACAACGGGAAGAGGTGTAAAGGCACTCTGTTTGCGCATTGTGCCTAATGGTTTATTCACAATATTGCACACCCTCTATTGCTTTAATGTAAAGCTGACTGGTCCTGTGTTCAGCAACATTTCTCCTGCCTATAGATTCAAAGTCTGTACGCCTTACAAATGCAATCTGTGTATTAACAATATTTATTAAATTTATATTGTGCATGTTTGTGTGTGGATCGTGTGCGTGCATGTAGGAAATACGAGTGTGAGCTGTGTGAGCGCAGCTTTATTGAGAAATGGGCCCTTAATAACCACATGAAGCTTCACACTGGAGACAAACCATTCAAGTGCATTTGGCCATCCTGTCACTATGCTTTCCTCACTCTCTCTGCCATGAAGGACCACTACAGGACACACACAGGTAGAACATTACACACAAGTGTGTGCACAAATAATGCACTAAATAATGAATTAGTAAAACAGCTATTATTCTCTTACTTATTAATAAATTTCCTGTTATGAGTTCATGAAAATGAATGGGGTGCTAATGTATAATTGTAATGCATGTGGTTGTTTAAACATTATGAAGTTTGTGATAATTTTGTGGAGTTTCTCTTTTTAGGTGAAAAGTCATTTTTGTGTGACCTGTGTGGTTTTGCTGGTGGAACTCGACATGCATTGACTAAACATCGCCGCCAGCACACAGGTAACATACAAAGTCACAGTTAAATACCTGCTTTTATAAGCTTGTTGATGTCATAGTAATTGAATTTGTGTGATATGTAGGTGAACGTCCGTTCCGTTGTGATCTCTGCAATTTTGCGTCAACCACTCAGTCTCATCTGACTCGACACAAACGGGTCCACACTGGAGAAAAACCATACCGCTGTCCGTGGTGTGATTATAGGTGACTCTACACCTTACACCCCCATCATATTGCATAACATTCCAAACTCTACCACCAACATCCTTATCATTTTCCTCCACACTCCAATCTCTATTCTTTTTACCCCAATTTGTACAAACTTTAATCAAATGTCTATACTTTACAGCAAAAATTGTACGTTACTCTCTCAATCTCTTTTAACTAATCAACTTTTTCCACAATATTCATACTATTAACTCCCATCTCCTTGCCCTCATACTTTTACATTCTTTTTTCTAGACCTAAATCTTAATCTATACAACATCCCAATTTCAACATCCTATCCTTCCAATTTTACACCTTCACCAACAATCATTCCATCTTAGGTTTTCTATTTACACACAATTTTTAATACAGTAAACTCACATCTTCACCCTTACACACCCTAACTGTAATCTTTACATTAATTACCACAGTCTCTGCACCCAAATTGTTGCACCTCACACCTTAATTAATTTACTCTGCATTGTGTAAACCACAATTTTTACCCCTTACACTTAAATCTTTACCTCCTCCCCTTTCTCTTAAAGTCCCCTTTCCACTTTAATATTTACATCCACAACCAAAAATCTTCTTAAAGCGTATCATAACCATTTCTTACCCTGGTTCAAACAGTTTTAATTTTCTTTGTTTCCTATTTTGCTTTCCTACTTTTTCAGGTCTAATTGTGCAGAGAACATCCGTAAGCACATCCTTCATACGGGAAAGCATGAGGGAGTGAAAATGTATAACTGTCCTCGCTGTGATTTTTCCACCAATGCACCGTCTGAGTTTCGTAACCACCTGAAGGATAAACACAAGGATATTGAAAACCCAGACCTTGCCTATTTGCATGCAGGTACCAGATTCATTTCTGAATAATTAATTCCATTTGATTATTTACTTTAGTGTTCTAATCTTTGGTATTAAGATCCATCTGTAATATATCTACAAAGGGGCCCAATTTTAGCAATCTTTAGCAAGCCATCAATGGTGTAGCATGCCGTGTGATTTAAGGCGCATTAGTGTATCTTTACTATTTACTAATGGGAAAATGACGGCTTTTGTGGTGCGCAAGGTGCAAATAGTATGTACCCATTCTCTTTAAATATTTATGGGTGTGTTTTGGACATAATGTGCAATTAACCAGTCAACGTGTCACTTTCCATTCAATTTAATAGTCAGGTGCATTTATGGTCTTTGGCGGATTGCTATTTCAATGGCATGATTGTGCTTTGTTGAAGAATAATGTTAATTTATTTTGTATTTATATAAAAGGTTGCATAGTTGCCAGTTAGAATGCACTGGATTTATGCACTGCTGCATGACCCACGTGTGTGTATGAAGTATACGTGTATGTTCCTGTTTTGACTATTCACTCCACAGATCGCAACAAACGTCTGACTGTTGCTTGGGTTGTTTTTAGTCACTGGTGCACTTGTGTTTTAAATTGCTAAGATAACAATATGTGAGGAATTCAACTGGACTCACCTACCCTTCTGTGTAGATATATTTGCAAGCACTGTTGCTATTTAAACGTCGGAAGGCAGTATATAATCTAGCAATAACCATCATGTCCAATGACCGTAGACAGCGTGTCATAGCTGTGTCCGTGGTACAAGCAGCTAAATCGAAATAGACAGAGCTTTACCATTAATACACTTGTATGTAAGGAGCAGGAACTTGTATTCAATCCTATTTGTCACAAGGAGGTAATTAGGAGGGCAAATAACAGGTTTAAAGTGATAATTTTTGCATGCCTTCATCACCCAAACACCCCCCCCCCCCTAAATATAACACCTTGGACAGCAGTAAGGGATGGTGATTGGAGAGCTGATACATGTGAATTTGGCAGTCATAAGTTGATTAAAAAAAAAACTTTTTGTGTTTGTGTTTATGTTTTCAGGAATTGTGTCAAAGTCATATGAGTGTAGGCTAAAAGGTCAAGGGTCTGCATACGTTGAGACAGATACCCCCTTCACTCCAGACGACAGCCGTTTAGGAGCCGAAACACTGCAGCAGGTTATCATCATTCAAGGATATGGGGATGATGCAGGTCTTCAGGGGGCGGAGCTTGAAGAGGCAAAGCTTGAGGAATCAGCAGCTGCCACTCTACACACTCTTGCCATGTCATCTTCTGTTAACACTGAACTGCTGCAAGTTACACAAGATGGGCATGTTGTGGCCTATCCGCACAAAAATTACGTCCTAGTGGAATCCGGGTCAGAGCAAAAAATGCAAGGGACAGAACAAGTGTCGCATGTTTTGGAACAGCAAGAAACAGGACCGACGGCACTGGATGCGCTGCTGTGTGCTGTATCAGAGCTTGACCAGCAAGGCACCGCCACTCAGCAGGAAGTCTGCAGCACCCAGGCACGATTGGACCATGCTCAGGATGAGGGCCAAGAGGCTGTGCAGGTTTATGAAGAGGTTGTACAAGTTTTAGGCCACACCCACCATGAAGTTTTGCATTTTGCAGCCAGCCAGCTGATGATGAAGGAAGGACTTACTCAGGTGATTGTGAATGACGAAGGAACACATTACATCGTTACGGAGCTGACTGACCCTGTTCATCAGGTTGGCACTGCTGTGTACATGCAGAGTACTGAGGAGGACTCAGGACAGGAGGTCAGACCTTTGGAAGAAACTGGAAGTGAGGCTACTGTCTCATTTACACCAGTCAGCATTAACCAAGAAACTCAGGACTGATCAGAGCAGGGTGAAATAAGAGTTTGTCTTCTCCCCCTCTTCCTAAATCTGGTTCCACTCACTCAGGACTAAAGAAGGCCTTTAACAGCTAAAGAAGTTGTAGCTATATTGTTAATAATATAAAAAAAATAAATTTAGTTAGAGGCATTTTCTGTCATAATCTTTATTATTTTTATCAAGGGCTCAGACCTTACAGTAGTGTGAAAAAGTGTTTGCCCCCTTCCTCATTTCCTGTATTTTTACGTTTGAGTGTTTTTACGTTTAAGTGTTTCGAAATATCAAACCAATTTAAATAGTAGTCAAACTCAACACAAGTAAACACAAAATGCAATTTGTAAATGGAGGTGTTTATTATTAAGGGAGAAAAAAATCCAAACCTTCATGGCCCTGTGTGAAAAAGTGATTGTCCCCTATACCTAATAACTGGTTGAGCCATCCTTAGCAGGAACAACTTCAACCAAGCGCATGCGATAACTTTGCAATCTTTTACAGTGTTCTTGAGGAATTTTGGTCCACTCATCTTTGCAAAATTGTTTTAATTTAGTTACATTATAGGGTTTTCGAGCATGAACGACCTTTTTAAGGTCCTACCACAGCATCTCAATAGGATTCTGGTTCAGGACTTTGACTTGGCCACTCAAGTCTTCATTTTGTTTATCATCAGCCATTCAGAGGTGGACTTGCTTGTTTTGGATCATTGTCCTGCTGCAGAACCCAAGTTCGTTTCAGTTTTAGGTCATAAACAGATGGTCAGACATTCTCCTTTAGGATCTTTTGGTAGACAGCAGAATTATTTGTTCCATTTATAACAGCAATTCTTCCAGGTCCTGAGGCAGCAAAACAGCCCTAGACCATCACACTACCACCATCATAGGTTACTGTTGGTATATATATATTTTTTTGAAATGCAGTGTTTCTTTTATGCCAGATGTAATGGGACACACACCTTCCAAAGTGTTCAACTTTTGTCTCATCAGTCCACAGAAGGTTTTCCCAAAAGTCTTGGGGATCATCAAGAAGTGTTTTGGAAAAATTAAGATGAGCTTTAATGTGCTTTTTTGTTCAGCAGTTATTTTCTTCTCAGAACTCTGCCATGCAGGCCAATTTTGTCATTTTGTCCAGTCTCTTTCTGAACTCTGACCTTAAATGAGACCTGCAATTCTTTGGATGTTGTTGTGGGGTCTTTTGTTGTGGGGTGACCTCTTGGATGAGTCGTCGTCGTGGACTAATTTTGGACGGCCAGCCACTCCTGTGAAGGTTTACCACTGTTCCATGTCATTTGTGGAAAATTATTCTCACTTTGGTTTGCTGGATTCCCAAAGCTTTGGAAAGGGCTTAATAACCCTTTCCAGACTGATAGATCTCAAACACTTTGTCAGGAAGGTCCTATTTAAGTGATGTCTTGATTGATAATCAGGGCTGGGTGTGGCTAGAGACAATGTTTGATAAACCACAGTTATACAACCCCTGGCAAAAAGTTTGTAATCACTAGTCTTGGATGAGCATTCATTTAAACATTTCATTCTGTAGAACAAACTCAGATCAAAAACATAATACCATAATAAGATCATTCCAAAGTGCAACTTGATGGCTTTCAGGAACACACAAAGAAATGAAAACATTGTGGAAGTCAGTGAATGTTACTTTTATTGACCAAGCACAGGGAAAAAAATATGGAATCACTCAATTTTAATGAAAAGAATATGGAATCATGAAAAACAGATAAACAAATGAACATCCAAAATACATCACTAGTATTTATTTGCACCACCTTTGGCTTTTATAACGGCTTGCAGTCTCTGAGGCATGGACTTGAGTGACAAACAGTATTCATCAATTTGGGGCCAACTCTCTTTGATAGCAGTTGCTAGATCAGCTTTGCAGGTTGGAGCCTTCTTGTGGACCTTTTTTTTATTTCCAACACAGGTTTTCAATTGGGTAAAGATCTGGACTCTTTGTATACCATTACATCAACTGAATGTGTCTTTCTCCAAGGAATGCCTATGGCACGATGCATTGTCATTTTGGAAAATGATTTCATCATCTCCCTTCTGTTCAATTGAAGGGATAAGAAAACCGTCCATAATGTCAATGTAAACTTGTGCATTGATAGAAGAATTAACCACAGTCATCTCCCCAGTGCCTTTGCCCGACATGCAGCCCCATATCATCAATTCCTTTTAGTTTTTTTTTTAGCTTTCCTGTATTGAAATCCCATTTCCTTTAGGTGATTTCTTACGGTTTGGTGACATACATTGGCTCCAGCTTCATCCCATTTATGCTTCATCTGTTTAGTTGTACTTTTTCAGTTTTCAAGACAAATGGCCTGAAGTTCTTTGTCTTGACGCTTTGAGGTCTTTCTTGATCTACCAGTACGCTTGACTTTAACAATTATATGCTGTTTGTATTTGGTCCATATCTTGGATACAGCTGACAGCCCACATCTTTAGCAACCATGCGTGAAGAGTTACCTTCTTCAAGAAGTTTTACAATCCTCTCTTTTGTTTCAAGAGATATTTCTCTTGTTGGAGCCATGGTCCTTGGCACTCCACTTCGTCCAGCAGCCCTCCAAGGTGTCATAACTGCAGGTGTTTTAAACTGCAGACTAAAGAGCAGATCTAATCTGAGGCAGGTGTTCATTTAGGGAAAGGAAATTGAGTGGGTGTGCCCTTATTTTGTACCTCCAATTTGAGTGATTCTATATTTTTTCTCATAATTGAGTGATCCCCCCCCCCCCTGTGCTTACTCAATAAAAGTAACATTTATTTTGTTTCCACAAGGTTTTTTTTTTCTTTATTTATTTTAGTGTTTCTGAAAGCCAACAAGTTGTCCTTTTTGAATGATTTTATTATTGCATCATGCTTTTGATCTGAGTTTGTTCTACAGAATAAAATGTATGAAAGAGTGCTCATCCCAGACTGATGATTACATACTTTTTACCAGGGGTTGTAGTATTTTTTAATCACTTTTTCGCACAGGGCCATGAAGGTTTGGATCTTTTTTCCTCCCTTAATAATAAACACCTTCATTTACAAATTGCATTTTGTGTTTAATTGTATTTGACTACTATTTAAATTGGTTTGCATTTCCGAAATTGGTTTGCATTTCAGAAAAAAACAGGAAATGAGGAAGGGGGCAAACACTTTGTCACACCACATGCACGCATAGGCGGAGAGTACACAGGATACAAGATGCAATGTAAATTATATTTTATTTTGAAAGAGTGAAACTAAACTGAAGTACAATAAACACATTCATTGGCTGGACTGAATGAATGGTGACACATCAGTGAAGCAGGTGTTTGCAATTTGAGTGAATGTTTGTGTGTGGATGTAAGTTTGTGTGTACAAGAGTGTATGTGATCGATTTTTTATTCTAGCCTTGTGTGTTACTCTTTTGTTCTGTGTGAACAACTTCACTGGGGTTTGCTTTGGATTTTGTGTTCATATAATAGTTGACTATGTTTTATGTGTAAATGTACTAATTTAATAGGACTTACAGTATATATGATTTACATTTAGTGCTTGTGCACTAGCAGAACCCTAATACCCACAAGTTCACAAGGTTAAACAGTTTTTTTAAGTTGTCTTAATTAAAACACAGTTCATATTTTGTGTTTTTTTCTGCCACAGTGGTCACTAATTAAAAATATGTATCTTTTTTATTGCTGGGCAAGACTCATTGCCTCCATTAAGTTTTCCTTGTGAAGTGAGAGTGAAGTGAACGCTTTACTTTTGGCTCCATCATCGGACCAAAATCGTTTCCAGATCCAACAGTCCATTAAAGAAAAAGTGCAGAAACACGATCGAGTTGAAGAAGGAAATTATTTCAAAAATACATTCAATACATTAAGATTGCCAAAATCGACTGTGTGTATGGAAAATTCAATTGTGGTGAAAAAGGAAGCAATAAAGAAGAATAATAGAAAGAAAGGAGTTAATAAGAGATATTTAAAATGTCAAATTTATTATTAATTTGGATCAATAGTCAGATGGTGAGATTCTAAGCATGAGATAGCACATACAGTGGGGCCAAAAATAATTTATTCAGCCAGTTTGAGAGAAAAAACAATCCAGGAAGTCACTTTAAAGGATTTTTAAATAATTTATTTGTAAATTAAGGTGGAAATACATATATACTCACCCACAAACAAGCAAGATTCCTGGCACTCTTCTTCTTTAAGTTCTTCTGTTCTCCACTCGTTACCTGTGTTAATGCCACCTGTTTCAACTCAACTGTATAAAAGACACCTGTCCACAGCCTTAAACAGAAAGACTCCAGACTTAATCAGGACACCAGAAAGAAAATTGTAGACCTGCTCCAGGCTGGAGTGAAACTACAATCGGCAAGCAGGTTGGTGTGAATGAATCAACTGTGGAAGCAATTGTAAGAAAATGGAAGAACTACAAGACCAACTGATAATCTCCCTCGATCTGGGGCCTAATGCAAGATCTTATACCATGGAGTCAAATTGATGATTAAGTTAATTAAATTAACGATAAAGAATGGTAAGCAAAAATCCCAGAACTACATAGAGATACCTGATGAATGGCCTGCAGAGAGCTGGGCCCAAAGTAACAAAGGCTACCATCACTAACGCACTATGTTGAGAGGGACTCAAATCCTTCAGTGGCAGATGTGTCCTACTTCTAAAATAAGTACATGTCCAGGCTCATCTGAGGTTTGCCAGAGAGCATTATGGATGACCCAGAAAAGTACTGGAAAAATATGTGGTCAGATGGAAACAAATCCAAACTTTCTGGTTAAAATTTGCGGTGTTTGGAATTAAGAAGAAAGGTGAGTTATATCCCCTGAACAGCATACCTACTGCGAAGCATGCAGGACGACTGATCCGTATTAAGTGAAGAATGAATGGGGCCATGTATCGTGAGATTTTAAGCCAAAACCTCCTTTTCTTAGTGAGAATGTTTAAGTTGGAATGTGGCTGGTGTCTTCCAGAATGACAATGATTCCAAAAACACCAACTGGGTGATGGAGTGGCTCCGTAAAAAGCATTTCAAGGTCCTGGAGTGGCCTAGTCAGTCTCCAGACTTCAACCCCATAGAAAATGAGTTAAGGGAGTGCAAAGTCCGTGTTGCCCAGTGACAGACCCAAAACATTACTGCTCTAGAGAAGATCTGCATGCAGAAATAGGCCAAAATACCATCTACAGTGTGTGCATTTGAAACGTTTGACCTCAGTCAGTGCCAGCAAAGGATATGTTACAAAATACTGAGTGGAACTTGTTACTGACCTTTTTATTGACTAAATAATTATTTTCCCACCATCATTTACAAATAAAATCTTTTAAAAATCTTAAAATGTAATTTTCTGCATATTTTTTTACCTATGTGTACCTATGATAAAATTTACAGACCACTCTCATCTTTCTAAGTAGGAGAACTTGCACAATTAGTGGCTGACCAAACAGCTGGCCCCTCTGTATCCCATAGCACAAAATCAGCACAAAGCACTACAAAATTAATTCTTGTTTATTTAAAAAAAAGGCTTAGTGACAAAGCAGCTTAATGACTTCTGTGGATTAAGCTGTTTCGAAAATGACATTTACTTATTTAGCAGACGCTTTTATCCAAAGCGACTTACAAGTACCCGAACTTGGCTGGGGTCAGAACACAGGGCTAATACAGAATCCATGGAGCAATGAGGGTTAAAGGTCTTGCTCAAGGACCCACATTGGTAACTTCAGTGGACCTGGGATTTGAACCCCCAACCTTCTGACTGATCACCCAACACCCTGCCAACTGAGCTACCTCTCCTGGAAGACGTCATTATAAACTGATGAATCAAAATTGTTTGTTCACTGCTGAGTAGGAAAACAGTGTGACATCATCTGTCAATCATGGAGGAGGAAGTGTCTGGGGCCGTTTTGCTGGATCCAGGGTCGGGGACTAGTACAGAGTGAACCAAACGGTTACCCAGCATTCTGCAGTGACATGCAGTACGCTCTGTATGCACCTGATCAGGGGTTCATCCCACAACAAGATAATGACCCAAAACATCAGTCCCAGCAGAACCTCCTCAGGAACCAAAGATGGTAAGCTGGAAAACACGGAGTGGAGTGCTGAAGGAAACCGGAGAACCCGGAAAAACCAATTTAGTCACAGGGAGAACATGGAGACTCCATCCAGATTGGACTTTGAACCTGGACCTCAGTGAACATGGTATTCATGGTATTCAAGAGAATTACAGCATTCTCTTTTCATGATTTGTGTATCATGATGTATCATGATGTATCATGCTAGCAGGCCGGATTTAGCCTGCTCCTCCATGGTTTGGGCAGTCTGAAGAATCCCCCCATGCCTTGTTATCTTCAGCTCAGCATCTCTTTGATTAATTCGCTTGTGAAACAGATGTTGTGAAGGAGGAGGGACAAATTAAAAAGAGGGAAATGAAAGCAAAAGTGTAAAAGTGTTGTAAAGCATAAATGACCACGGTATAAAAATTATATACGCTTCTGATTAACGCTTCATTGCACTTAGTAATAGTATAGTAATAAACAATCATGGGATCTATAGACCAAGAGTATTGAATTAGAATTCTGTAGGGTACGGTTAGAGGAAATTTCTTCTTTCCCGTGATTTATTTACAGTAATACACAACCTCTTGTAGCTTGTTGCGTTATCATACCTTTATATATACACGCACTGGTCACTTTATTAGGTAAACAATGTTGATTCTCACTCCTGTACTGATAGTGATACACACGGTGGTGGTGGTGGTGGTGTGAGAAGCATCCTGTTTGCAGCATCCTGTATCACTGAGGAAAGATTAGAGGATGACAAACTGTCTCCGCTGTTACATCCACAAGGTGGCGCAATGAGGTGGGTGTGTCTAATAGAGTGTACAGTGATTGATACCGGGTTTGCAACCTCACTGCCGTCTCTGAACCAGCACCACCACTATGAGAATCATCCACCAGCCTAATAATACCTTCTCTGTGGGGGTCCTGGTCATTGGAGAACATACTAAAGTGTACAAAGTATGAAGAGAACTTGGACTACAGAGTGCAATCTATATGTTTAGAGGAGGGTGTGTGTATATACACATAGATAACGAATGAGACGACAACATCGCTGCACTGTGGGACAAAAACGTCCCATAGAGCGTATGATCTGATGCATTAGTAAGTTTCAGTGGAGAGTAACAGAAGTTGTGGTCGCTCAATAAAGATTTTATCGTACCATTTATTTATTTATTGAGCCGCTCACCCCGGAGACCGTGGTGTGGATTTCAAAGAGCCCCACGCAAACCGAAACGGTTCTGCGAGCTCAGATACGTACGGTGTGCTGGTCTGTGGGTTCGGTTTTATTAACTTATTTATTCATGAAGCTGAAGAACATGAATACAGAGGATTCACCGGCCCGCAGCTCCACGTCTGGCTGGTTTAACAGTTAGAATTTCATTTGTTCTCTTTTTTTTTTTCAAAGTTTTTTTTAAACTTTTGAGTCATGACTAATTCCCCTGCGTCAGCGCTCCCACAACTGCCGGCACGCCGTAAGAGGCCTTGCTTATGCAGCTCAACAATCCCACCACGTTCAAACTCGGTCAGCTTTTTTGCGTTTGCCATCAGGAGGTCCTGACGGCGTAGATACCTGCCAGAACAAGACGTGGAATTCAAATGTTTGAGCAGATTTCGGCTTTTAATGGCTATCTGGCCTTAGACTGTTGTTCATTCATTCATTATCTTCCGCTTATCCCTTTATGAGGGGCGGGGGGGGGGGGTGATCCCTATGCCCATCCAGGGGGGAACGTCTTGTGGTGCTGGGCATGGCGCCAATCAATCGCTGGGTATACACACTCACACATCCACACAATACAGGGCAATTTAGAGCATACAATTTACCTTAAGTCCATGTTTTTGGAATGTGGGAGGAAACCGGAGAACCCGGAGGAATCCCACGCAGACACGGGGAGGACATGTCCCCAGATCGGGACTCGAACCAGGAATCCCCAGCGTTGAGAGGAGAACGTGCCAACCACTAAGCCGCCGTGACGCCTAGACTTTTGGTCGCCTGAAAAAAATCAAAATGCATTTTTCCAAAAAATCGGCAGCTGAAAAGTTTTTGTCTCCTGCGTCGATTTCTTCGTTTCGCATCGTGAGGCTCGACTTAGAACCTTATGATCCAATTGTGCAAATTCCTGCGTTTTTTTAAAAAACTGCTCTTAAGACTCAGGAGTGTACAGTACAGGCCAAAAGTTTGGATACACCTTCTCATTCAATGTGTTTTCTGTATTTTCAGGATTATTTACATTGTAGATTCTCACTGAAGGCATCAAAACTATGAATGAACACATGAGGAGTTCTGGACTTAACAAAAAAAAGGTGAAATAACTGAAAACATATTTTATATTTTAGTTCTTCAAAATAGCCCGCTTTGTTCTGATTACTGGTTGGCACTCCGTTGGCATTCAAATTAATTCATTCATTCTTTATCTTCCGCTTATTCCGCTACGAGGGTCGTGGGGGGAGGGGGGTTCCTCATGCCCATTCAGGGGGGAACGTCTCGGGCGCTGGGCAGATACACCCAGGACAGGACGTCAATCCATCGCTGGGTACACGCTCACACACGGTGGCTTAGTGGTTGGCACATTCGCCTCTTAGCGCTGGGGGTTCCCGGTTCGAATCCCTATCTGGGTGGAGTTTGCATGTTTTCCCTGTGTCTGCGTGGGTTTCCTCCGGGTTCTCCG
>JAOUQT010317216.1:0-14458 GCA_025769995.1 Xyliphius kryptos | reverse complement strand
CCAGTTATTTGGTCATCACTAAACTCGTCGTTGTCATGGAGATAACAATAGAAAAAACCCCAAAAGAATTACACAACAGAAACGTACCGAGTCTGTAACACACCAGTGTGTAAAAGTCCCTCTGCCCCCCTGAATCCCACCCCCACGGGCGAGTCGTACCCACTCTGTGGAGGTCCTGACCAAAACAGAGAACTTACAGAGTGTGTAGATTCACTTTGTATACATTAAGTTGTTAAAAGGTCGAGGTCAGTGTGCAGGTCAGACATGATCCAGCACCCCGGAGTTCAAGGGGCTTAAAGGCTACAGTGCCAACTTAAAGCCGGGCGTTTGTACCTTTAACCTCCCAAATAACTGACCCCCCCTCCTCAGGTTTTCGTTGGTAAAGTGTGTATTTGGATTAGTGGTTAGCATGTTCACCTCTTAGCGCTGGGGATTCCCGGTTCAAATTCCAATCTGGGTGGAGTTTCCGTGTTCTCCCCGTGGGTTTCCTCCGGATTCTCCAGTTCCATCCCACAGTCCAAAAACAGGGGTTCAAGGTAAATTGGCTGCTCTAAATTGCCCCTAGGGAGCATGGTGCCTTAGTGGTTAGCATGTTCACCTCTTGGCGCTGGGGATTCCAGGTTTGAATCCTGATCTGGGTGGAGTTTCCATGTCCTCCCCATGTCCGCGTGGGTTTCCTCCGGGTTCTCTGGTTTCCTCCCACAGTCCAAAAACATGGATTCAAGGTAAATTAAATGCTCTAAATTGCCCCGTATAGTGTGTGTCTGTGTGAGTGTTTGCCCGGCGATGGATTGGCGCCCTGTCCTAGGTGTATCTGCCCAGCGCCCGAGACGTTCTCCCCTGGATGGGCATGGGGAACCCCCCCGCGACCCTCATTGGAGGACATAAGGACATACAGAGTTTTTCACACATGGAGTAAGGCCTATTTATGATTTTTATCCGGATTAAATTCTATTAAATTAGATTACATATCATTACACACAAACCAAAGGCACAGTTAAATGTTTTTAATAGCACAAATTAAGTCAGTTGTCTGCTGATTATCTTATGATATCTTAAGAATTAATCACTTTTTTAAACGTAGTTAAAATAATTATTAACAAAAAATATGTGATGGACAGAATAACTTTATTAAATAAGATGCTCTTAATCCAGTTCTTTTGCACGATGAAGTCCTAAAGCTCTGACTTCTTTCACTCCTGCATTTATTGCTGCTGGCAAAACTCTCAAGGTAAAATGCTGGTGTAAAACGGCTCTGTGCCAACTTTGAAAGTGTATAAGCACCCTGTACCTCCCTGTCTGCTTGTTAGGGTTAAAAAAAAAAGTAAACCACAAGCTGCACTGCTGAAAATGACCAGCGCACTCACTGAAAACAAAGTTACTAATCATAGAACCATAAATCACATCACTACTCAAACAGTAATTAAGAAAATAATGCGGTAAAAATGACAGTGAAAATTATTACATGGACAAAGAATTGAGATGTAGCTCCTTACCCTTAATACAAAAGTTTCATTCAATCGTATGCATTAAATAAAACATTTTGGATAATTAAATGCAACCATCTCTGTGGGAATAATTTGGTCCTGGATGTTATTTTTTGCCAACATAAACCATCTTCCTTTTTTAGTATTTCCTTTTAGCAAAGAAGTATTATAATTATAAAACATAAATGTTTTATTTGGCCAAATACCACAGATTTATAAAGGCAAGCACCTTGTCATGCTGACAGTTGTATACTTCCATCATTGTGTTGATTCATAAAGACAGTTTGGTGAATTTTTTGTGAAGGAACTTGATCCTGAACTCAACCCCAACAAACATGTTTGAGATGAACTCAAACAGCGATTGATCGCCTGGTCATCTCATCCATCAGTGGCTGATCTCAGAAATGCTCTTCTAGACTTCCCAATAGAATGCTTCTTTTTTGCCTCATGCTGAAAACAATAACAAATATGACATCCCATACATTTTCTTTGTTTGGATGTTTCAAATGTTTTTCGAAGTGTGTTGGTGGGGTTGTGTGAGTAAATAAAGTTGAGGCACATTAAAAGGCGTAAGTGTTTCCAAACCCCCACCTTTAATGGTTTTTTCAATTCCCTGTCGTTTATCTTCACAACTTTAATCCCCTGTTAGCATCAGGCTGTAAATAATGCCTCTGTTCGAAGGGTGGGTGGGGGTTTGAACAGCATATGGACAAATCCATGTGGGTTTAATAAAACACATCAAAGTCTGAGAGATGTTTCAAAGAAGGTCCAGGGTTGGTCTCTCGTAAAGGTGTCGGAAAAAATGTCCTTCTCCCACCATGATCAAGGTGAAGCTCATCTACATGCAAGCCACCGGTGGGCTGTGGGCCCAAACTGGTCCTCAAGCTATATATTCTACATATTCCAACTTTGGTCCAAACATTTCAAACTATTCATAGAGAACTAAGAATAGGACACACAGCACTGCATCCTAAATTGCTTATAATATACATCCATGTAAAGGAGGGAGGATAAGAAGCAACATGCATTTACTACAGTCAGCAGTAAGTTAAAGGTGGATTAGGGGACTGAATCTGTAGGATCGTGTAGATGGGATAAAAGGCAGTTTTAAAAGTATGCATTCTTACATTTTTCGGTATAAAGACACACTCTCTATGCATCTCTATACACTCTTATAAAAAGCATCCTGTTAATTTGAACTTGTTCTGGTGTTTGTACTTTTGTGCATGTCTGTTCATTCTCTTCCGCTTATTCCTTAATGAAGGTCGCGGGGGGTTCCCCATGCCCATCCAGTGGAGAACGTTTCGAGGGCTGGGCAGACACAACCAGGACAGGGTACAAATCCATCACTGGGTACACACTCACTCACAGCCACACACACAAACACACACAATACAGGGCAATTTTGAGCATTCAATTTACCTGGAATCCATGTTTTTGTAATGTGGGAGGAAACCGGAGAACCCAGAGGAAACCCACGCAGACACATGGAGACCAAGGAAACTCCACCCAGATTGGGATTCGAACCGGAAATCCCCAGCGCTGAAAGGCGAATGTGCTAACCACTAAGCCACCGTGTCGCCAAGTTTAAATTTACTAGTGTAAATAAAGTATTTATTTCTGATGTTTTTCCAGAAGAAAGCTGTTATAACTACAAAGGATTATTGTCATTTTAAGTCATTTAGGTATAACGTGTAGGTGTCCCAATACTTCTGTCTGATCAGTGTATTGGAATACCTTTCTGACTACTCAGCGGGGGGATGAGGGGGTCCTTTCACAGGGTTTTATTTGGAAAAATCTGTTTTCGCAGCTCTGAGGACAATCTGTTGGTCTTAAAACATCTGACATATTGGAAGAGTGGGGTGGATCCAAGACAGTGGGAGTCTAAGTTGATTTAAAGAAGCAACATGAACATAAACAATGGAAAGAGGTTTATTTTATCATATAACTGCAGTTAATAGTCTGTAATCGTATTTAAAAGTTCTTGATGTCTATGTTGTTTTTTTTATCTTTGTTTGTTTGTCAGTGTATACAGATACTACTAACAGCTTAAAGCCATTTTCATAGCTTTCACCATTGTGAAGTTACTGCAGTTAGGCTTTGTTGAGCAAAAAAACAGGTATAACTTCAGTAAGTGAGCAGAGAACTAATTATTAACCTCTTAATTAGTAGTCAAGTGAAGGTTAGCACACTAAATTGTTGAGTTATTTTTAGGAAAAACATAGGTTCAGTTCAGTTTAGGAAAAACATATCCCAGTATTTTTCAATAACTCCAACCCTCGATTACGGTATTATATATGAACTGTATGATAAATAATACTTACATTAATGTTTTCACAAATAAATTTTTCCAGTGCAAAGAACAGGTATTTTTCTTGTTATTATTATAATTATAATAATCAAAAACACAGGAGCATCACATGGTTTCCCTTGAATTAATTTAGCATTTTAAATTTATATATTCAGTAGAGATATTTAAATCATCATGAATCTATGTATTACTAATAATATTTTGTGGTGTGATTGAAAATCGTCAGGCACACAGGAATAAGGACCACATGTAAACTTTATAAAGATCATATTTTTAGGAAAATGTTTGTTGGTCAGTGAGGGGTCAGATGTAATGGGGGAGGATGGGTTAAATGTGAAAGGGTTATTTTTAATCCTCAAAGGGGGCAACCTGCTATGTACTGCAATGCTGCTTTGTTGACAATGTAATCGGAGCTTATTTTATTCACACTTGTTCATTTCCCTCTTTCAACGCAGGGAGATAATTCACCCAGGAGGAATAAAGTCACGGGTGTGTTTTCATTAACAGCCTTAAACAGATTTGCTATTACATCCAACTCTCCATGTCCAGACATTCCATTACTGCCCCAACTTCCTGTTTTTCATTCCCATTTTCTTCTTTTTTTCATCTCTGTTCTCTTGTTGGCACAGCACATTATTCCTCAGTCACGCTTTGTGGACATTTGTAATCTTTCTGAGAAGAGAAAACACCCCAGACACCAGCCATTAGCCAATGTAGTCTTTCTGCTAATTAAGGTTCTGCATAGGCAGACCTGGCTGGAATGCTAATGTACTATGGCTGGCCTGAGTACAGGAGCAGACAAAACAGGAGAATGAGGAGCAGAGTCATGGCAATAAAGTAAGTTTTCAAAAGTTTTGTAGATAATATTGTTGAAAATATATTATAATATCACTGGGACTTTAAACAAATAAGTTTGGGAGGAATGGTGAGTACTGGCCTATGTTATCAGGGACATGAAATGAGAAAGCAGAAAGGAACAAGTTTAAAAAACATAAAAAAAAAAAAAAAACTGTGGGGATATTTATAAAGCTAATAGGTTAATGAGCATTCTTAATTAGGGCTTGTGGTGTTAGCATTGCGAGCTCTGTCTTTATAATTGTAATTTATGAGAAGTGAGCTGCTATGTAGCCTTTCTGGTAATTAAAACTGTGTTTCCTTTGCTTAGTCCTCTGCATATTGTGGGAAATAGAACAAAAACACAAGCAAAGTATGGAATCTAAAGGTTTTGGAGCAATAAAGTTGATCCAGTCAGCACTTATTTAAATGTTTGAAGCTAGCTGGAATGCTATTAGCATAGCTGTACTCTGCTGAGAGTCAGATTCCTAATTAGAAGTAAAGTAAAGTGATGTATATAGGTTTCAGAATTAGATTCAAATGTGAACACTTTCTGCCAAGAAACAAACTGAAACTAATTGAGATGGTGTTTAATGGGACCTATCTGGAATTCTAATGCAATAGCTGGCGTTAGCGGCGAGTCAGGTGTCTGGAAGTAGTGACAGAAAGGAAGATAGTGAGATGGGGCATGCAAGCAGCTTTAGCACAACTTGCTCTGTTGATAGCATCTGTAACACTCAGGTTCAGGGTCAATCCTGAGCTCACCGCGAAGTCATTAGCTCAGATTACCACATCAGGCTAAAATTCTGGATCACTGCTACTCGCTGCCTTTCTTCCGTCACCTCCAGGGAAATCATAGTGCCATTAGCCCCCACCCTTACCCCCCGTAGAACTTCCCTATCAATGTCTCACCAATGCTGTGGTCCGGCAGCCTTTCTGGCTAAAAGATTAAGCTCTTTCAGAAAAATCCAAGGGACGAAGGGCCTTTTACTTTGAAGATTCTTTTGAGTTTGTTTACACAGGAGTTTATGCTGCTAAATCAACTTTTGAAACAACTTTCTTCACTTTGCCTTGTTTTGAAAGGAAACATTACAAAACACAGAATCCACCAGGGACCAGGTTCCTATTCATGCATCAAGGCCTCAGGATCTTATCTCTTGATGCCCCTTTTAATAGTCCATCTTTTACTGTGGAGGTGGTTTTATTAACGTTTCTTGAATAGAACAGAACTTTTTGTAAATAAAATGTTATACTATAAGTATAGCTGGTGACATAAAGGTCTTTATAATTTAAAATAAATGGTATAAAGTAAAATAACAGATTTTTAGCTTCTCAGCACTGGGGATTAGAATACCAATCTGGGTGAAGTTTCCATGTTCTCCCTGTGTCCGCAAGGGTTTTCCCCTGGTTCACTGGTTTCCTACCACAGTCCAGAAACATAGATTTAAGGTGAATTGACTGCTCTTAATTGTCCCATATAGTTTGTGTGTGTGTGTGTGTGTGTGTGTGTGTGTGTGTGTGTGTGTGTGTGTGTGTGTGTGTGTGTGTGAGCGTGAGCGTGAGCGTGAGCGTGAGCTTAGAGATTGTTGCCTTGTCCTGGGTGTATTTGCCCAGTGCCTGAAACGTTCTCCCCTGGATGGGCATGTGGTATCCCCTCCTGCAACCCTAGAAGATTATTAAGCAGAAAGTGATGAATGGAATGTATTGTTTAAAGAGAAATACCGTATAGACACGTTAATAAACACCAAATGTTCTTAAAAGTGGTGTTTAAACCAGTAATTCATAATAATTCCAAAATAATGAAATGTCGCTGTTTATTGTGTTATTAATTTTAGATCGAACCAGGTCAGATATGCTGGTCCTTATTTATTAATAATCCTCTGGTGGAGAAAGAGGGCATGTATTGGAACAGAGTCCTTTTTTTAAACAAGGCCAATATCTCAGATTCCTCTACACACTTTTTAGTAAGACTATATTTCTTTTTGTCAAACTGCTTTTGACATGTTTGGGCGCTAATTGGGCGCAAGGACGTCATCCGACAGGTGGCGTTTTGTGATCTATGATGTCGCAGTTAAGGCTCCCTGAACAAGGTGTGTGACAAAAAGCATGGAAAGTGAAACAGGCAATTAAATTAGGATTGGTGGAAGTGAGGACATGTCACTAGCATCCCCATTTAAACGAGTTAGAGCCGTGAGAGAGAAGAGCTATTTTGAAGTGTTTTGACAGAAACGAGAGGCGATTTCTTACGTGACCTTTGTAGCTTTTTGGTCAGATGAGCTGAAAAGTATTTTTATTGCCAAAATTAAGTGGAAGCCAAATGTATTCATGCGAAGACAAAGAAGGAAAAAAATATGGAATTAATCCAGCTTGTTATGGTGGTAACACATTAAAGATGTAGTTGGGACTGCAGCCACTGGCCCACCATTTGGTTGGCGTAACAGGAAAATAATATGGTTTTAGTATGTTTTAGTAAAATATGGTTCAGTCAAGTTACCAGTGTGAAACTTCAAACATGGACCTTAACCCTCATTGCTCCAGGGTGCTGGATTATAATTGACATAATGTTCTGACCCCAATCATAAATTTTGGTTAGTTGTATGTTGCTTTGGATAAAAAAGTCTGCAAAAGTGAATTAAGGAATAAAAACAATATTAGCAAATGCTCTCAGCGATTTGGATCCAGACTCAAATCTCGATCTGGGTGGAGTTTTTATGTTCCCCGTATCTGCAAGGGGTTTCCTCCCACAGTCCAAAAACATGGATTTCAGGTAAACTGGCTGCTCTGAATTGCCCCTGTATAATGTGTGTGTGACTGAGTGAGTGAGTGTTTGTGTGTGTGCCTAGCAATAGATTGGCGCATTGTCCTGCTCCCGAAATGTTCCACCCTGGATGGGCATGGGGAACCTTCACACGACCCTAGTAAAGGGTTAAGCAGAAGAAAATGGACGGCTAAAAATAATATTAGCATAAACTGAAAGTTTTTTTTAGTGTCTGACCTCTTAAATGCTCTTTTGGATAAAAGAGCAGAAATTCCCTTATATGCACTCCAAAATCATGCAGAAATGTCCAAGAAGCCACTGTCCCAATACTTTTGTCCATTGAGAGTAAATCACCACTTATTCATAGTAAAATAATGTACATATTGTCCTACTAATATTTTCTTTATATAGTAAGAAGAGATTTTATTAATTTGTAATATTTTATTCTTCCTTAGCAGAAGGTAATTTAATTCACCACTGCTTACAATTCCATGGTCATTTAACAAATAATATACTGCAAAATCATTCAGTTTAAATAGATTTCTACTTTATTTCATAATAATGTGACCCACTTTCATTTTATCACAGCCTTTGTTTATTGCACATCCCGCTTATGAGGAGCACTCAACGATTCAGGCCAGCTGTTTCCCAACGTTTGGCTTAGAACAAGGTGGAGAAAGATGGACGCCCCGCGTAATTACAGCCCTTTATTTTACATCCGCTTTCTCTTACATTCCTGCACTGAAACTAGTTCTGCTTACCAGTCATCGACAATTTAATCAGTTGCCATGTTGACTTAATTTTGAGATAACATATTTAGATAGAACCCCCGTTATATAATAATTAACATTATAATGTGCAGAGGTTAATTTCCTATAGAAGATGTATTAAATCATTTTCATTTAATTAGGGCTGCACCTTATTTTAAACCAGTCTATTGTATAATTCACATAATTATAAAATCATAAATGCAAATTAAGTCCTTTACTTCTTGATGCACTTTTAAATTGTCTGTGTAGTTGGTTCTATTAATTTTTCTAAATGGAACATTTTTGTAAATAATATATGCCTAGCTGTTAACTTCATTCATTTATTATCTTCCGCTTATTCCGCTATGAGGGTCGCGGGGAGGAGTTCCCCATGCCCATCCAGGGGAGAACGTCTCAGGCGCTGGGCAGATACACCCAGGACAGGGCGCCAATCCATCGCTGGGTATAATAAATACATGATAGTTTTATTATTAATTGTAAATATTTTATCTAAATATTTTAGCATTTTCTTGTCTGTGAGCTGAAATGAATAACTTAAATAATCAGAAATTATATTGTAATTCAAATTTAACCATTAGTACGTTTTAAAATTAATACAGTTTCCTTATCAGATTTTTATTTTTTTCTTCTTTTCTTTTTCTCTCTCTGAAGCCTCTTTGTTTCTGGAGAAGCTTCATTCTGAACGATTCTGGTTGTAGAGGATCGTAAGCAAAACAAACAGCATCATTTTAAACACAGAGGAAAAAAAAAAAACCTTAACTTGTTATAATCAATAAAATAAAATAGTTTAAACCAACAGAAACTTTGATTCATTTTGATATTTAATACATTAATCAGTTTAAATAAATATCACGATGATCAAATATAAAAAAAAAACATTTTTAAAAAATCATTAGATTTATAATGAATTTGAACTTTAACTGATCAAAATATCAAAGAAAGTAAGATTTATTATCTGTATGAGTATAAAGAGGTTTAAATGGGTGGAGAGAAAATCAAAAGTTTAGAGCAGCAGGTTTTTGTACGGTCTCTAAATCAGTCTGTGTCACTGTGGGTCACTTTTGGTGGAGGAACTAAACTGTCTGTGGGACGTAAGTGATCTTTTTATAATTATTTATTATAATAAGTGTAGATTAATTAATAAAAGCATTGTATCACCATGATGATGTTTAATGATGAGGTTTTAAAATACATTTTAATGTTTAAGTAATTGAATGCATTTTACTGTCAAATATTTAATTCAGTTTAAAATATAAACAAAAACTAAAGATATACAAAGTTATATATCAGACTTTTTTTATTTTTAATAAAGTTTAATTTTAATTTATTAGCCAAATTTCTCTTTATCGATCTTTTCAGTTTAAAATAAACATTAGTATATGTTCTACAATAATTATCAGTTATTAGGATCAATATTTCTATAAATAAATATATTAATATTTACATGGGTGGAGTGAGAACCAGGATTTTAGAGCGTCAGGTTTTTGTACGGTCTCTAAATCAGTCTGTGTCACTGTGGTGGACTTTTGGTGGAGAAACAAAACTGTCTGTTGGAAGTAAGTGATCAGTTCTTATAATTAAAAAAATAAAAAATTAATATAAATTTCAACAATTTACTGAGTTGTCCTTATTTAAAAAAAAATGTTTTAAGATTAAATTAATCACTAAACCAGGATAAATCCTAATCTGTTTAAAATTCTGCCTGATTGATGTTACGCATTCATATTAATATAAATCTATATTTTCTTTTAAATTCACTTCATTGATGTTTGTAATTTATTCAATTCTTAGTTATTTTCATGAAACAAAAAGCTGTTTTAATTATTAAGACTTCATGAATTCATTTGATCCCAGTTTAAATAATAATCCTAAAACATTATATCATATTAATAGATTATAATCTGATGTCTGATCACCAGAATCTCTTTTACATCCGAAATTTAACTCCATGTATTTTATTTTATTTTTTATAAAACCCAAGACAATGTGAGTTTCACATTATATTAGTTGTAACATAAGTTTACATAAAATGCTAAATTTTAAATGAATAAAATTTTAACTTGAATATAATTTAAGATAATTATGTTTTATTCTAATTAAAATAGTTATTTATTCCATTATTAAATGCTAAATAATAATTGTTTCATGTATCAAGTTTTAAAATGTATATAAATTCTTTTTTTGTAACTTATTTTCTATGTTTTTCAAGTCAAAATCCGTAAATAAAAGTGTTTTCTGTACAGAAAGAGTTCTGACTTCAGCCAGTCAAACATAAAGTCATAATACTGTATAATATCTGCAGCAGCAAACATAAAGTATTACTATTGAAGAACTATTGATTATTGATGTATTGACTGTATTGGTGACAGAACTCGGTTGGAGGTTTGTGATGCATCACTGAGCTGAACTTCACTCTGTAGATTAAAAGAGAAGTGAAAGATGAAAGGAAGCTGACAGTTAGGTGTCTGTTCTACTTCAGTGCTCTGAGGATCAGTCTGAACTCTGTGTGTGGATCTTGTAGGTGATACTAGGCCCATACTGACAGTGCTGCCCCCCACTGGTGTGCAGCAGGAACAGCAGGGTTAAGTCACAGTCCCGTGTGTAGCTCAGAAGAGATTTGAGAGCCACAGTGCTGCTCCCTGGTGGTATGTACAGCTGGAGCAAAACAAATCAAATAAAATACTCGAGGTGAGTACGGTGGCCGGAAAATGCAAAACAAATGATTGACTTTATGAACAAATTTACAATTAGAAAATCACAATTATAAAAGCTGATAAAAATACACTTAGAGAATACAAAAGTACCAGAATTAACAGGTACATAAAAAAAAATACCAAAGCCAAGACCACATTTACAAATGGCAAGTTAGACAGAAAGAGAAGGTAGCCTACACAGGAAGTGCTAATAATTGTCAATCAAACCGCTTCGTGGGGACAGTGTGAATGTAAATGTTTTGTGTACTTTGCGGAAACCATTTTGGCCAGTTGGCACATTTTCATTAGAATTTTTAGATGAACACGCGATTAATGACATTATGCAATGCCGTATAGATTATTTCAGTAATGGCCACTGATACGGTGTTAATAAAGGGTGGGCCATAAGTATGTATACACCCTGATAAAAAGGAAGTGGTTGCTGGTATCACCTTACCATTTGTGGCATAATAGTACATGGAAGGGGAAAACATTTATGGCCGGGTGATTCCTATGGAAGCCATTTGCAAAGCTGCCATTTTGGATTCAGCTTTACTTCTTTTAAAGGGAAGGGGGTCATGTGACACATCAAGCAACATGGAGAATTTTTGAGTTATTGACACGTTTGTGACATGAAGCAACGACAGTAACCCACTGAAGAGTATGCTCAAAGTGCTGCCCATTGTGTTGAATTGGTAACATAATTCTCTTCTCCGCTCTTGGCACACTGAGAGCAATACCACAGAAGAAATAGCACCACAGGCCTCCTGTATTCGTTGTTTCAGGTGCCCCACATCCTGGATTTTTATTGAGTACACCATAGCCTTAGTCAAGAGCAAGAGCAAGAGAAGAGAATCATGTTAACAATTCAACACAATGGGCAGCACTCTGAGCACTTCCTTTAGTGGGTTACTGTCGTTGCACCATGTCACAAACGTGTCAATAACTCAATAATAAATAAAGCTATATTACAAATGAGCACAGCATTGTTTTTTCATGTGCAATTCTCTGGGTGTTTGATGGGTCACATGACCCCCTTTCCTATTGAAAAAAGTAAAGTTGAATACAAAATAGCAGCTTTGCAGATGGCCTCCATGGTTTCCCCCTACCATGTATTAATATGCCACAAACGGTAAGGTAAGATCTGCAACCAATTTCATTTTATCAGGGTGTATCCATACTTATGGTCCACCCTATATAATGTTCTGTTTACATGGTCTCTTAAAACCAGACTTAAAGAGGCTGAACAGTGCCATTAAAAGCACTATTCTTCTAAGACTGTTGTTCAAAATTCTTTAAGGCTTTTAAAAAATGTTCTAAAGCAAAAGTATGAAAAGCTCAAAACATTCAGTTTGGCTAATCGTAGTTCCGGTGTGGGGATAGCACGCTGGCCCGGCGTTTACAGAACTCCTCAAATAGATCGGAATAAACTGTTAGTACCTGAGGAGGAAGCGGAGTCATGGAGGAGACATAAGCAAGCGAAAGGTGGGATAGGAGAGGGGGTCTCAAACAGTCCTGTAGACACCTGGAAGACCATGCCAGGACCTGAGACTGTGTCCAAGATATGGTGGAGTCGTGCCGCCGGAGCCAAGGCAAACCTAAAGCAATGGGGACAGGTGGAAAAGAGATCACCAGCAGTTCAATGCTCTCATAATGACATGCATTAATACATAACCACAAAGAGGATGTAGTACAGGTAACCGCGCCGGAGGGGAGTGGGCTGCCGTCAACAGATCAAATTTGTATGGTAGAATTTAGCTTCTTCCACGGCAACCCATATTTATGACAACATGCACAATCGATAAAATTACCATCTGCACCAGAGTCTACTAAGGTGGCAGCAGGAATTATTCTGTCTTTAAAAATGATCTGAGCGTCCAGATGCAGGGGATGAGGCTCTGGAACACCGGAATATCTCACTGAGATGTTGTGGGGCGACACTGAAGTAGAACTCCGAACCTGAAGGGGTGACCCACGCCATTCGGGCCTCATGCCGCAGTTCTGGATCCCATGTGCTGCGCTTCCGCAATACAGACAGAGTCCTTGCTGCGCCCACTGATGCTGCTCCACCCTGGGAAGACGTGAGTGTCCCAACTGCATTGGTTCAGAATACTCAGTTGTCGTGCAGCCCTGGAGAAAAACCGACCTCTTTATGACGAGAAACAGCCAGGGCACGTGCAGAAGGAACCGTCGCCAGATGTGGTTTCATTAGGACCGCCAGACGAATCAGTTCGTCAAGAGATGCCCCAAAGTCCCTTCCAGCCAGCTCACGCTGAATCTCTCTTCGCAGCCCCTACCGAAACATCACGGTCAGGACCGAGCCAGACCATCTACTCCGAGCAGCTAATGTTCCATAGCGAACACTAAAACAGACTTCCCTGTTGTAACCGAAGCAGAAGCGGACCCGCCGCCTCTTCCTCCAGAGGGTGTGCAAAAGTGGCCTTAAATGATTCAAGGAATGCCAAATAGGAACCGCACTCGGGTCACTGTGCCTCCCAGATGGCTGTGGCCTACTCACACGCCTTGCTGGCCAGCCGCGATATCATGAACATTATCTTATCAAGTTCGCTGGCGGTCGGGTGGCTGTGAAAATACAAAGAGCATTGCATCAGAAAGGGGCCACACGTGTCAGGATTCCCATCGTAACGCTCTGGTTCTGAAAGACTGTAACGTGAGGCGCCGAGTGGGGGGGAGACATCGGGCTGAGTTGTGGAGGTTCCTGGTTGAGGAGTGAGGGCTGAAGATCTGGACCTGTCGAACTCTCGCTCGAACTCTGCTTGACGGTCCAACAGCGCATGGACTGCTTGAGTGACCTCTGGAGAAGAGACGTTCAAGAAGAGTCGAGCAGAGAACCGAATCAGAATGAGAGTCACTTGCCGGGAGAACCGAATCAGTGAGTCACTTGCCGAATCAGCTGGAAGCGTCTCCTGGAAACACAGCGAACAACCAGACGGCTATAGAGCGTACTTTAACCTGGTAACCGCAACGAAAAACCATCACGCTGAGAGCAGGAAGAGCCTGGTTTAAACAGGCTGAGATGAGAGCGGGATAATTAACAGCCGCTGTACCTAATAAACCGAAGAGGTAAGTGGGTGGACACAAATTAAATAAAGCAGAGGATGTGTGTGTTTGTGTGACTATATAGGGCAATCTCAAGCAGTCAATTTACCTTGAATACATGTCTTTGGAATGTGGGAGGAAACCGTGGAACCCAAAGGAAACCCACACGGACACGGGGAGAACAAGGAAACTCCACCCAAATCAATTTATTTTTAAATTAATGTACTAGTATCTGTATATTATTGGTTTTTAATAAATATTTATATGCAACATATACAACATTATTCTTATTTACACTTATATTTAATTCATTCATTATCTTCTGCTTATTCCTCTACTAGAGTTGTGGTGGGGTTCCCCATGCCCATCCAGGGGAGAACGTCTCGGGCGCTGGGCAGAAACACCCAAGACAGGGCGCCAATTGTTGGGTACACACTCACTCACACAGTCACACACACATTATACAGGGCAATTTAGAGCACTCAATTTACCTGGAATCCATGTTTTTGAAATGTGGGACAAAACCGAAGAACCCGTAGGAAACC
>JAOUQT010317204.1:0-25308 GCA_025769995.1 Xyliphius kryptos | reverse complement strand
ACAGACAGACAGACACACACATGCACTCAGACAGACAGACAGACACACACATGCACTCAGACAGACAGACAGACACATATGCACTCAGACAGACAGACACACACATATGCACTCAGACAGACGGACACGTCCTCACTCAGACAGACACGCCCTCACTCAGACAGACAGACAGACAGACAGGCACGCCCTCACTCAGACAGACAGGCACACAATCACTCACACAGACAGGCACACCCTCACTCAGACAGACAGGCACACAATCACTCAGACAGACAGGCACACAATCACTCAGACAGACAGGCACGCCCGCCCTCACTCAGACAGACAGGCACGCCCGCCCGCCCTCACTCAGACAGACAGGCACGCCCGCCCTCACTCAGACAGACAGGCACGCCCTTACTCAGACAGACAGACACGCACACCCTCACTCGGACACACGCACGCACTCAGACACACGCACGCACTTAGACAGACAGACAGACAGACAGGCATGCCCTCACTCAGACAGACAGGCACGCACGCCCTCACTCAGACAGACAAGACAGGCACAGACGCACGAAGACAGCTATACACGCAAACAGTAACAGTAAAAATACAGACAGGTACACAGTTACACAAGCAGTCATGCATGCACAAAATCAGACAGGCACATGAATTGACACACAGAAAAATGCACGCACACACACATACGCATGCACACGGACACACATGCAAGCAAGCAGTCAGACAGACAGCCACACATGCACGATCAGACACAGACGCATGGATGCACACAGAGACACGCAAACAGTCACACACACAATTACACAGACACGCATGCACACAGACAGGCACGCACATGCACACAGTCAAAAAGAGACACATGCATGGACGCACAGACAGACACGCAAGCACACAGTCAGACACATACGCATGCAAACAGACACACATTTTATGACACACACAGTCATACAGACACACACGCCCACACAGTTAGAGAGATGCAGTAGGACAGACAAATGTGCATGTACAAACAGACAGACAGACAGACAAGCGCACACACACATGCACACAAAGACAAACATACAAAAGCACCAGTAAGACAGACATACACGCAATGCTGTCAGACACAAAAACACTCCACATTATGATACCATTAAACCATAATTGGAATTTGACCAGTTGTATTTCAGTACTAAAAAAAGCACAGGGTCAGTTTACAATCTAATCATTTACATGAGCAACATACGCTGTTTTTCTACCATAATCGTACAAGCTTTGGACGCACACACCTTCACCCACAGATCAATTACAATGCAACCTTAAAAATAACTGCTAAATTTAGATGACACATACACATCGGCCCCTGACCTTTGCCACATGCTGTCTTTTCTCATCCTGATGCGACAGTAGCCCCACCTACTGGCTGATATTTTTTTAACAAATGACCCCAGGTTTAACTAAATTGGTCTACTTGGATGACAAAAAAAATCCCCATCTCTATACTAATAAAATTAAAGACACAATGAGTTAACTCACATTTGACGTTTAATGTATTCTTTTAGCAGACCCTCTTCAATGGTGTACATCTGCACCCGGTTGCCATCGTCGTAGAAATACATCATATTAGTACCAAACTCTGCAGGCATGGAAGAACCATCAAGGTAGGATTCCCTGTAACTATGAGAGTAGTCGAAACGTCCTAAGAGAAAAAAAAATACAATAAAAAAAAAAGAAACAACAATACAGCCTTTAATCATTAAATTGTTTAATCATTAATCATTGATTTTAAAAGAAACGCTTATTGTGTTAGTACCTTGCTTTTCACTCTTTACATACTTATACGTTTTGTATAAGTGCAACAGTGATAACTGCAATTTTTCCTTTGAAAACAAATGATTCTGATTCCTATTCCTCAAAAATGAATATTCCGACTTTTGAATTCAGCTGATTTGATGTGCAATGCATGTTTTTATAAGGAAGAACCACCCTTGTACCCATCAGTGGTAAAATGCACCAAAAGGGTCCTGGATTTGATTACCAGAAAGTGTGCCCAGTCCTTTCTATGGGGTTAGGGTTACAGTCAAAAGTTTAAATGTGTGTAGATGTGTTCAACTGTGTATCTGCCCTGCAACAGAGTGGTGACCCTTGCTTTTCATGAAAGTTGGTATTAGGTAAATGTGACCATAAATTTTAAACAATTACGAACAATACTCATCTAGTCATGTAATTTTAATGCGATCACAAGTGTAACAGAAACTGTTTACCCAGATATTTAATAACCGAATGTTTAATATCAAGTATAAGGGCCAGTGTGCAAATATTCCAGTGTGGTCTATGAATACTAAAACAGAGGAAATGAACATTCTATTAAATGCAACACACGGCTGCAACATTACGAGGTTGGATAAGTTTTGTGTTTTATTTAAGTGAATGTTTAATCAGCCATATTGCCTAATATATGAACTAAAAAGTAAATTTTACTCTGATAACAGCTCGGCTACTTTGTGTTAGTAGCCTTGTGCATAAATTGCATGTTGTTTGGATTTTTTAAGTGCCAACAAAATAACACAATCTGTATATAAAACATTTAAATTTTGACTTTTTTGGCATTTACTACCTTTTAACATTTTTGTGCTGGCCTTATGTTCTATTATAAAACATTTAATTATTTAAAAGTGAGAAAATAAACAGGAAATTTAACATTAAAAAAAAGACAATTGGTTCATGTACAGAGTTAATTAACCATCATTTAAAAAAATAAAAAAATAAATAAAAAAAATAAATAAAAAAACCCTGAAATTTACCTGCAGTGAGTTTTACTTGGTCTTTCTGAAAAGCTAAACCTGGACCACAATGATTATCCTGTGTTTTCTAAGGTCATGAAGTTCTAAATAATACAGACAAGACTTTGTACTTATGTAGCGGCTGCATGTTTGTAAGCTTATCTTGTTGTACTCTGTGTTTAAAAAGTCAATCAGGTGTCCAGTGAAGACTTCTTTCATTAATTCAATTACAGATCAGTCAATGTTTAACATTTCTACTGATCTATTCTTCATGTGAAAACATTTAAAATGCATCAAATGAAGATACAACATTTATATTTATATAAATGGGCAAAAACACAGACACTAAAATATTGCAGAAAGCCTTCTCAGAAAAGTAAAAGCCATTAAAGTCAGGATTATTATGAAAATAAATAAATAAAAAAAACCTGTGAGGTCATAAAAGCTCAAAAGATTTCTACAGTATAAAGTGGAACCCTTTATATATGAATTATTACGCTGTATTTTAGCATTTCCTTAATAATATTGTATCATACCAGAACAGGAGCAACTTCCTTGCACTGTGTTGGATAGCGCTTTCCTAAACGATTAAATCATTAGGTCTTTTTGGTTCTATAACCAAAACAAAAACAAGCTGTCATCACAGTGATTGTATGATTACCTCGGCCCCGGCCTCTGCCCCTGCCTCGACCTTTTCCCCGGCCCCTGAGGCCGCCACGGATGCTGCCTTCACTGCGGACACTTGAGGCATCGTCGACAAACTCTCTCCTCCAGCCTGTACAGTGACCATGAACACATTTTAAACTTCAAATACTGTAAATCAACCACATACAGCGACATTGTAGACAATTCCAAACTCTCAACTTTGTAATTAGACAGTGTTTCAGTAAAACTGTGCCCCTGTGCAAAGGGTCAATATAGACATGATTTGACAGGTTTTACCACAGAGGAGGTATTTTGGCATGAATAAAGCTATGACCTTAACCCACTGAACCCTATTTGGGTTAAAATTAGGACATCAGTGGCAGGTCAGGCCTGACCTCACTATTGCTATTTTGATTTAAAAGGTCCGAATTTCCATTTAACATGAGTTGGGGGGATGTTACAACGTCAGAAAAACCAAATCCACATAAATGCACAGGCTTTGTATTAAGATCTGCTAAACGGTTTTTACATGCTTATGGTCATATAGTGGGAACTTGAATTACCCATTATTACTTTTGTTGTGTATGCATTGTTTAAGTACAGGATTTAGAATAATAATTTGTATCTAAACATAGAAACTATAGAAACATAGAAACTTGTTATTTTATTATGCTTTATTTATTCTGTGCATCTCCCCACACAAAGAGTTTTACGTAATAACACTGAATTACCATGGACCACACATTAAAGAGACTTAACGGACAATATAAAGTTAGAGTAAGTATTCTACTGCTTTTACACCTCTAAGCAAACAGCTATTACAGCAAAATTCATATGAAATATCTGGACACATCACATTTAAGGGGTCTGAACAAGTAGCACTGTATTGAATGGGTGCCTGCACACCCCCATGCTGTTTGAATGTGAACCACACCCATGCATCTGCATCATACTTTATTAAATCAGAATGTGAACTACTGGTATAAATAAGTTTACAGCTCAGTCTTTGATAGGTTACAGTTCAACCCAAATGTTTTAACACTTTAGTAACTATCCTATTACACAGTTTGGCTGAAAGTATTTATAGTGGCTTGAACCTGCAGCTTTACTTCATTTCCCGTAGTTAACAAGTTTTGTCTTTGTAAAGTTAAAGACCATGTTGTAGTCAGAGCAGCATGCCAATACATGCAGGTGAGACCACAGTTGTAGCAGTGAGTAATTACTCACTGTTACAACTGAGCCAGATAACCGTGGCCTCACCTGCAAATTAAGAGATGATATTTTAATAAAATACAGACACACAGACATGGGTAAGAGTGAAGTGCTGAGATTGCAGCCCTGTGGGACACCACTGGGTCTGGGCAGGATAACAGGACTTCAGATTCCCGATTTAGCAGATTGTATTATGTAGACCAGGAAATCCAAAGAGAGAGAATTCAAATGAAATAAATAAAAAAAAAATTGCAAAAGAAAATATACACTCCAATATAACATCTTACCAGCTCAACATCTAAAATAAAAATCAATCATGTTAAGATTTACAGCTGCAGCCACCATACAGTATGAAAACATGGTACTACTGTCCAAGTGGGTCAGAGTTATGACAGCGTCCTGCATTGACCCATTTGAAGGGTGTGCAAATAGACAGAGACCCGGTATGCTGGGTGAACAGGCTCTGAGATGAAACTGAAGCAATTTTCCAAAACACTTTATTGCTATTAGTGCAACAGGGCAAAGTTTAACTCCTAAGCAACTTTGTGTTGTTCATTTAATACTAAATCTGTAAGTTGTGGTCATGCTTTTCATTGACGAAGGTTGTTTATAGGTTAGCCCAGAGTTACAGGCCTTTACATGCCCGCTCAAAGAGTAAGGTTATTATTAAGAAAAGACATAAACTCATTGTTAAAGCTTTTTGGTGGGTGGTGATGTAGGAGTATTCTCATCAATTGCTAATATTTGAATGAGAGGAGGAGCCGGTGTGTCAGGGGTGATGACTTTCACCTGGAAAATGTTTGTGTTAATTGTCTGTCCTTAAAGCTTTAAAAAAAGGCGAGATGAAGGCTCTCTCTAATGCTTCAGTAGGACATAAACAATTGACACAATTACACCTCACCTGATTACAGCTTTTGTTTTGTATTAAGTAAATACCAGATATTATTTATCATTTAATTTCAGTTACACAATAACACTGATAATTGGATTCATAATTGGGAAATCATTTAATGGTTTTGCGATAAATACAATTAAAACTGCAGGATTTCTTCACCCCAACAAGAAAATAAAAGGGGAGAGTTCAATTTAAATAACTGACCCCAGTGTGGAAATTAAAATGAATTTAGTAAGATAGATTCCTTACATTGAACCTTGCAAATAGCTTTATATTTATAAAAAAATGTTGTGCATGTTAACATACTTTAAATGTATATGTGCTGTACACTAGTGTCAAAGTATCTAAATTGATTATGGCGACGGGCGGCACGGTGGCTTAGTGGTTAGCACATTCACCTCTCGGCGCTGGGGAGTCCCGGTTTGAATCCTGATCTGGGTGGAGTTTTCATGTTCAAAAACATGGATTCGAGGAAAATTCAATGCTCTGAAATTGCCCTGTATAGTGTTTGGCTGTGAGTGTGTGCCCAGCGATAGACTGGCACCCTGTCCTAGTGCATCTGCCCAGCGCCCGAGTTGTTCTCCCCTGGATAGGCATGGGGAACCCACTGCGACCCTAGTAGAGGAAGTGGAAGATAATGGATGGATGATTATGGAGGCTGCTTATTTAGCTTGCTTAAAATATTAGCGGTTATCAACTAATTGAGCTCTAAAGAAGCCACAAATCCCCTTACATGTCCAAGTTAAAAACTAATGAGCCTGTTTTGTTTCAGAGTATTTCAGAATATGAATCGAATGTTCAGATAGAATTTGTGGTAGAAACAGTTATAAAAAAACATACAAGTTAATTAATTGATGACGTGGGCTTTTTTTTTTTTTTAAATCATATTTATATGTGGTCTTAACTCTGACACGTATCCGATTTGCAGTTTAGTGCATAGTGTAAAATCTGCCATCTGGCTTTTTTCTACTTTTACGATCTGACCATGTTCAGCTGACCAATTGTTTGCCGACCTCCAAAATAAGCATGTTCAGTGGGCAGTTTGGTTTCAGAGTTCAATGTCCACATGGAAAAAACATTAGTTCAACATCAAGAGGTCCAGGCCAAAATGAGCGAATATGTCCGGTGAGGTTTCCCCTAATTTTTGCCCTAATAGCCCTGGATTAAGCTTCAACACCTTTCAACTCCTGTGACTCCAAAGCAAGAAAACATGTGACGTACCTCCTCTTCTGCGAGTGATGCTGCTCTGCGTCTCTTTGCCCACCTCATTCACCTGGTCAGTCGGGAGATGGGAGTCCTGCTGTGCCTCTCTGTTCTCTTTACTGTCACTTCCATCGCTGCTGCTCTCCTTTTCCCTTTTATCCACTCCCCGTTCTCTCCTCCTCTCTCGCCGCACGGGTGGAATCTTTTGACCCTGTGTGTTAATTGCATTCTGCTGCTGCTAGAAGTGTGGGGAAGAGGGGGAAAAAAATCAATCAGCAAACAATAAAAAAATAAACCAACATTTTGGTATAGATGCATTTACTCGTGATTTAAACCATCTGATAAACTGAAGTTGACAGTATACAGGTTCTGTAGGTTCTTGAACTTGCATTCAGCTAATGTTAAATCTAGATCAAAACATAAGACAGCTAAACTTTCCTTTAATAGATAATGATATTGATGTGATATTTTTATTTACTTGTACAAATTTGACTTTTTATTAAACCTCTTCAGACTTTAAATAGTAATACTGACGGTTTATATTTAATACATGCACATAGAAAGTGTAATTAGCAACCTTTTAATAATTACTTTGCATTTTCCTTGTTTTATGACAATATCGAAATAATAATTAAAAAAAGACTTAGACAATCTGATGTTCAACTACACACAAAAAGTATCTGTAGCAAACATTTTATAATTGTGTATAACAAATTTATTAAATAATTACCCAAAGCACAGCTCATGCCATATAATAGCACTCAATTTAGACTAATAAAATTCATAAAGAAAAAATAAAGACAAACATTTCCTGCATTTATCATCAAGAATGTTTTGTATGACAGTCCACCATGTTTTGGCCTAAGGCTACACTAAAGCCCTAAAATATACCTGACAGTGTCAAGTAAATGTGGGTGGGATGGGAAAGACATAAAACTGCACCGCTGAACTGTATACTTACAACACATTCCAAGGCTTCAAGTAATCAGTTTGCAGTAAATCCTGAAAAAAATTAGTGTGGGAGCTCAGTGGTTGGGGCTATCCATTTGAAAGGTCAGGGGTTCAACCCCAAGTCTGCCAAAAAAAAATGCCAATGTAGGTTCTTGATCAAGGCCCTTAACCTTTAATGCTTTAGGAACGCTGTATCATGATCGACCCTGAGCTCTGACCCCAAAATAATCAAGTTGGTGTATTTGTTGGTTAAAATTGTCTGCAAAATGACCAAATGTTATGCAATGTAAAAGTAAACACAATGTTTAGAAACATTTTTAAAAATATGATCTGGGTAAACATTTTGCTTTTTAAAAAAGATGTACAAAAATGTGTCTTATTTTTTAAATGTATTGATTATTCAAAGACATAAATGATGGGGGGGGGGATTGTTGTTCGAAGCAACCCTAAACATGATCGGCATTAAAAGTCATAAAAAGTGAACCTAACCTACTACATCATGAATCTTAATCGCTGAAGAATTTCAAACATCCAAATCAGCTAAAGGCATTTTACAAACCAGTCACGTGGACTCAAAGAAAAAAATGAAACCGCCATAACGACTATAGGCCCTACTTACTGATCTATAGCAACCTGTTAACCGTGCTGCCTGATTTAGTGCGTCAGTGTGTTTTTGCTATCTTAACGAAGGGTACACCAAGTTTCAAAATGCACAAAAGTTGTTTACTAATTCTCTTAATTATTTATGCAATATGCCAGAAACAAACTTTAAAATTCACTTCTTATTGAGACCACTATGCCCATTGCTGTAGATAAAGCACCATTGCGTGAATATAGAATATTGGCAAGGTATAGGATAACAATGAGCATTGTGACGCAACGCACCTTGCACAGCCTATAATATAGGGCCCTAAATGTGTTTGGATCCTAATTATTTAAATTGAACACCCCATCATCTGGTAAGAAATACTTGGAGTCTATAAAGCAGCCTTTTACTGAATGAAAAGGTCCAAGAGAGAGAGGGGGAAAAAAACTCCTAATATATCAGCATAACAACTGAATTATTACACTATATTAATACAAAAAATCTTAAAGGCAAAATTAAGCAATATGTAAAATTCTGCTTCAAGCTTATAGAGTCAACTATAGACCTCTCAACATCACTAAAAATTTGTAACTGGATCTTAAATTGTGTGCTTGCAAGGCAGGCCAAAAATATCCCAGAACTAGAAGCCTTCTGCATGGAGGGGTGGAATGTGGGTGAAAATTCCAAAGATATAAAAAACCCTCTAAACTTTGGAACACGGCATGTTTGCCGTGTATGTATTTATATTTTAAACATAAATTTACTGTGGTTTTGGACATTTGCATACTAAAAACACAGACTGTTATCAGTGGTAATTATTTGTTTTTTCATCCACTTCAATAAATCCTGATTCAACTAAAGTTTTTTTTTATTGAACGAGAAACACCACAGAATATAAGGAAAAACTTCTCCTCACCTCTTTACTGGCTATTTCTCCAGGGGTGGGCCAGTTGGTAATGTCACTGAAATCACTTGACTGGATGAGAGCAACAGGCACATGCAGAAAAAAAGTGGAAACAAAGTTAAAATAAACATAAAATGAAAAATACTATTAGCTCTGCCTACACTTGGTTTTAAAATGCATCTGGGATGTTTGGATTACCAGTAAACAGTGCTTAATATTTACCATGTTTTGCCAACAAAAATGGTGTAAAATAATATAATCATGAAGCAATTAAGCATTTCCATGGGTTTTTATAGAATCAAATTAAAAGTAAATATGTATTAGTTCCGATTTTTATATAAAAATAAAATATATATATTATTTATTTATTTTTTTATAAAAAAATTTTTACGTGGGTCAAATATCGAAACAAAATAAAGAAGCAAGGACAATTGTTGGGAATATTTCTTGAATTACATTTCTAAGTGGATTCACTGAGGTGAAAGATTAATGCAATATTTACATTTTGGAGAATTAAACAATAAGAATATCTCAATGCAAAACAGTGTCCAAATACATTTGGCTCAAATACATGTGGACATCATATGATTCAGTGGTTTCCAGAATTAAAGGTAAACTGTGCCATTGTACTAGAAGCTTATAGACTATTCATTTAGCTTCATAATAGCTACCCTCATTTGAGAAGATTTGGGCACAAAGCTCCCACGGGTCCAAGAAAGGATGTGGGGCTCAAAGGCATCATTCTGCAGAGGAAAACGTTTCACTGTTTCTCATTTCCAAAACCTGATTAACTTTTAAATCCATTCTTGTTCTGCAAGCCAATATTAAAGAACCACATTTTAAGTGATAAATGCTGTTATATAGTAAAATATTATATTTTATTATGCATGTGGTGTAAGTCATTTATTTGCATATGAAATGGTTTATTTTAAAGCCAGATCAGATCAAACAGCCACAAGTGAACATAATCAAACTCAAACTGTGAGTTAATCCACTATTCACCGAAGACTTAATTCACTAAGCCTTTACTTTGATATTTGGATTGAACATGTGTAACAGTCATTAAACTAGATTTTCTTATTGGAACAAAACGCAATAGAATAAATACTAAATACCCATACAATATAATTGTCTTCGTAACTGCAATTTATAGGCTTTTGTTTGACATGTAAATACGCAAATATTTAAAGCTTGTTTTTGCTGGTTAGCCCCAGTCTTAAGACAACAATTAACTCTTGATGTTGACACACAAAAAAAATCCACCCACTCAGACAACAGTGGACCCAAATATACTCTCAAACATTGCTGCAGGGTTTTCTGATTGGCTATGTAGGAAACCAGCTCAGGAATTTGGAACTTGTTTTAAAAGCCCCTTTCCCACCTTAACATAACAAGCGCCACACCACTGTCATAGGACACAAGCATGGACAGCCCATCACTAAACTCGCAGATGGATCTTTGTGATTAGCTAGTTCTTAATCTCATGCGTGATATTGAGCTCCACAATCTCACTGACTATTTTACCTTTCAACAAAACAACACATCAAAAGTCAGGGTCATATACACACACACATACAAAAGTAAACGTTCTGCCACTTCAAGAACCAAATGAAATGAAGACATGGTGAATGTTTGACACATTTGACCCATAATAAGCATAATTAATACCTGAATCATATACAGGGGTTGGACAATGGAACTGAAACACCGGTCATTTTAGTGTGGGGGGAGGTTTCATGGCTAGCCAATCTTCATTAATTGCACATTGCACCATCTTTACTAAATACACCCCAACTCGTTCACTTCGCTCTAGTGATTACTGTTGCCTGGTGACCAAGTCACTGAGGTGCCAATTCTCACTCCATTTCATTCACCACTGCTAAATGGTGGAACGACCTTCCCAACAACATCCGTAAGTCACTCAACATTTTGAAGAAACTTCTCAAAATCCACCTCTTCCACAGATACTTGCTATAAAAAAATTAAAAAATGTGCCAGATTGAGTAATGCGCAGGGTTGATTGTGCTGCAGTTTAGCTGTTCTTTTCTGAAAATACTGACTTGTGTTGTTTTCTCATTTGTAAGTCGCTTTGGATAAAAGCGTCTGCTAAATGACTAAATGTAATGTACCTTTAGTGACCCACTGTGTCATCCGAAATGTGTTAAAGAGGGTTACTGCTGGTCCTTTATTTCCGATGCAGTAAGACATTACAATCAGCACTGCTCTCAGTATCCACGCCCCCCAAATCAACAAATCACAATTGTGCAATTTCCATTTAATCATCATATGTGCAATAACTGCTATTGTGTAATATGTTGTCTTACAATAACTACCTTTTCATTTAGTAATTTTATGCACAATACTTGTTGCTGTGCAATATTTTGTATTTTATGGTGTTTTTCTATTGTTTATTCTCAACTGTCATGTACCTAACTGTACATCCTAAATTAAAATCTTATATTGTCTTGTCTTGTATTCAAATTTGTACAACGTATCTGAAATCAGGCAACTAATTTTTGTTAGTTGGGAGCCAGCATGTAAGAAGAAAACATTTGGGTGCAGATTTACAGTTATTTTTTAAAAAACAACTCACACCTGGAATTAAGAACTGGCCTGAGCTGGTTAAAGAGAATCTAACCTAAAGTTTAGTCGTTTTTAAGGTGAGGGTGCCCCTCTGTTCAAACAAGTATTGCATTTTTTAATTAAAAAAATGTCATGTCATGTCATGTTTTTTTTAAACATGTTAAATTTAGCTTTATATGAAAAGAATCTGCACTGTTATCTTTATTTGATCTGTCTTTTAATTTGAAATTAACAATTTAAAATAATAAAATTAATATATTTTTGTTGTTTCTGTAAAGCATTTTAATCTAATGACAGGTGAGACCCTGTTACAAAAATACCGTTATCCACTTTAGAAGGTAGCTGAGCCATTAAACTGTCATAAAACACTTTATATATTACACTGTTGAAAAAAGATAAAGCCCCAAATGACATAAAACTGGCCCCTTTATGGAAGGTGTATTGGACAGGACCGTCCTGCCACTTCTTTGGTTGCTTAAAAATAAGTTGTGATCATGATAAAACACATTTTGTGATGCCTCGATTTTAACTAATGGGGAACTAAAATCAGGCTGGTAGACAAACTGGGGCAATAGAGTTTTAAACTATTTTATGAAATACATAAAATTTATTTTACATTTGGTCATTTAGTAGACACTTTTATCCAAAGTGGTTCGTTGTATCCAAGTTTTCACACCTGAACAATCAACACACAACTGACAACTGTGCGCAGACCTTTAACACTTTTTTTATTTAACTCAGTCATGCCTGGAATTAAGAACTGGCCTGTGCTGGTTAAAGAGAATCTAACCCTGGAGTTTATACGTTTTTAAGGTGATGGTGCCCCTCTGTTCAAACAAAGTATTACATTTTTTATTTAAACCCAACCCATTATATAAGAATTAAATTGTAATTTAGGCCTGATCTCAGCTGCTTTGTCATGTTTTCCCCTTCCAGGTAAATTTAGCTTTATATGAAAATAATCTGCACTGTTGTATTTTGCATTATTTTGTAAGGTGGTTGTATTCCTGGGAGAACACAGCTGGGGGTATTTGCTTGGTGTGTTTACTTGATGGTTATGCCAGGAGATTTCAGCTCAATTAAAATCAGGCTGGTAGAAAAAGTTGGGTTAAGCTCTATTATGAAGAAAAATGGAAAATAAAAATAAAATTGGTCCTTTAGTAGACACTTTTATCCAAAGTGGTTCTTTGTATCCAAGTTTTCACAACTGAATAATCAACAGACAACTGATTAGTTAATTGGGATGTAGGTAAGGAAAAATCTGTGTGCAGACCTTCTACGTTTTAAAAAAAAAAAAAAAAAAAAAAAAAAAAAACTTGTTTATGCCTGGAATTGAGAACTTGCCTGAGCTGGTTAAAGAGAGTCTAACCCTAAAGTTTATACTTTTCTGATGTGAGGGTGCCCCTCTGTTTAAACAAAGTATTGCATTTATAATCAAACCCAACCCATTGTATACAAATCAAATTGTAATGTAGGACTGATCTCAGATGCTTTGTCATGTTTTCTCCATTTAGTTATATTTAGCTTTATATGAAAAGAATCTACACTGTTTTGGAATGAACTATATAAAAAATATATAATTAATTTTTTTTATTGTTTCCGTAAATGTGGATTGTGACCATTTTATTGTCATGTCAATTTTACATTTTCGTCCTGGGCCCACTTAAATTCTTTATATAGCGGTTACCAATTTATCGGATAATACATATGGTTCAGCTTCCACTGCTATGCTAACAACACAGATTTACATAAGTACCAAATCTACCTCTGTTTTGCCACCCCCATCCTTCTGTTCTGCTTGTTGGCCTGTTTAGCCAAAATAAGCCTATTCTTATTAGTTGGATTTGCCTTAACGGAGTTGACTCAATATCACATCATAAAATATCATATAATATAATCACATAATAAAATAAAAATAGTACAGGTGCAGTGTTTTTATGCACAACCTGACTGTCTGTAGGAATGAAAAACAATAAATGGGAAATTAATTTGTTAACTTGCTAAATTAAGAAAACTATGTTTTGTAATTAGAAATGTAGTAAAAGTGCGTTTTAACACGTTTCTTTTTGTTCAGTGGAAGTTGACTTCGGTATGCTGCAAAGTACCGGAATATCGCGCATATATGCGCATGAATAAAGCACGGATGACTAGACTGTGAGTCTAAGGCGTGGACAACGTGATTGCCGTTTAAAACCGAGGTGGGCGGATCGATCCAAATACGATCGATACCAACGCTAGTATGGATACTGAACAATACTAGTGTAAAAATATCGATTCTCAAGTTATTTTTCTCTCCCGATTCATAAAAGTTAATCGCTCTCCTCGAGTCGACATCGCAGGAGAGGGACATAACCGGAGGATCAAAATGTCTGAGAGGAAGAGAAGCGAAGTTTGGTTTTTATTTTATGACAGAAACGGTATCGTTTGCAACAGGGCCGTTAAATACAGATAAAAAACAACAAACTTCCAAGGTTTTAATTACCATAAAATGATATTACACTCTTTATTTAAAAAAAAACACGTGGAGCAGTACACTGAAGTAAATAAATACCTTACGTTTGTATTATTTTAACGTATTGTTCGATTTGACTAACAGAATAAGTTTGAAACTGTTTACAGTAAACTGTTTACAGTATTGTGTTGTGGTGTGTTAATTTTGTTGTATTGTGGGTAGACAGTTTTTGAACAACTGTTTTCGAATGCAAGGGTTGAGTGGTATGCAGCAGACATTTTTAAAAGGTACTGATTTTGTGAGCAGCGCTGGCGTTTGGAAGGGCAAAGCCAGTTGGGTGGTACTTTTAATCATTATTGTTACATTTGTTGATGATTTAGTGTTGATGTGTGTGACATACATTTTTATTGGACCAAATTGTCTCCAGTATTGGTTCAATATGGGATGCAATATTTATTTGCCATTTATATGTGATGATTCCATATTTTATGGCACATAATGGTAATGGTAAGCAAACACGCAGCTGAAAGAAACTGAAATTTTAGGTGCTGTAATGTGACATAGTTTTTGTACAGTACTGTCTCTGTAGGAGATACACAATCCAACAGATGTTATGACAGGTGAGACCCTGTCACAAAAACACCCTGTTATCCTCTTTAGAAAGTAGCTGAGCCATAAAACTGTCATAAAACACTTTATTTATGATAACTGTTGAAGAAGATATAGCCGCAAATGACATAAAACCGTCCCCTTTATGTCAGGTGTATTGGACAGGACCGTCCTGCCCCTTCACTGGTCGCTTAAAAATAAGTCGTGTTTACGAAATAACACAGTTTGTTATGTCATGATAACAACTTAAATAACATATGATAAATAACAAAAATAAAGACCTGTTACAGGTGTTTAGGGCAACTGTTCATTTTAGTTAATTAACTGTTTTTATTGCATGGTTTTGTTAATTAACTATGTCTGTTTATATTGGTTCTTGTTTGTGTGCACGTGATTGGTAGGTAGTTCCGTTTCATCCCATTGTGTGACACCCTGCTGTCCTGTACCCCTGTTTTTTCATGTGCTTGTTGCTTTATTATGATCTCTGTTCTGTTGCCTGGTTCCATCCAGCGTGTTCGTGTGCTTCTGCTTTACATCTAGGAGCAATCATCTTTAACATTTATGTTTTTGTTTTGTTTAAGACATTGGAGATCTGAAAAACAAGGCATACAGACAACAGAAGAACATGCAAATTCCAGTGAATGAATTCCAGGATTAACGATGTGAAGCACAAGCACCACACAGGCAGAAGGTGGTTGTATTCCTGGGAGGACAAAGCTGGGGACTGTGCTTGTGGGGGTTACTTCATGATAAGGCCAGGAGTTTTTACAGCAATTGGAATCAGGCTGGTAAGCAAACTGGGGGAATGAGTGGCTCAGTGGATAGGGTGTTGGACTATCAATCAGAAGGTTGGCGGTTCAAATCCCAGATCCACTGAAGTGACCAATGTGGGTCCTTGAGCAAGACCCTTAACCCTAATTGCTCCAGGGTTCTGTTTCAACCCTGTGTTCTCATCCCAACCAAGTTAGGATACTTGTAAGTTGCTTTGGATAAAAGTGTCTGCTAAATAAAAAATAACTGAATTTTTGTATCCAAATTTTCACAACGTATCGGAAATCATCATTAGGCAACTGATTTTCGGTAATTGAAAGCCAGCACTTAAGAAGAAAAGATCTGTGTGCAGACCTACTTTTTTTTAAACTTGTTCATGTCTGAAATTCAAAACTGGTCTGAGCTGGTTAAAGAGAATCCAATCCTTAAAGTTTATCAACAGACAACTGATATGCGTTAGTGTGTAAGAAGGAAGATGTATGTAAGAAGGAAAAATCTGTGTGCAGACGTTTTAATTTTTTATTTTTTTTTAACTCATTTATGCCTGGAATTAAGAATTGGCCTGAACTGGTTGAAGGGAATCTGACCCTAAAGTTTATACATTTTTGAGGTGAGGGTGCCCCTCTGTTCAAATAAAGTATTGCATAAGAATAAAATTGTAGCATAGGACTGATCTCAACATTTTTGTCATGTTTTCTCCAATTAGTTAAATTTAGCTTTATATGAAAAGAATATGCACTGTTGTCTTTATTTGATATGTCTTTAAATTTGGAATCAACTATTTAAAATAAATAAATTAAATGTATGTATATATTTTATTGTTTCCATAAATGGGGATTGTTATCAATTAATTGTCATGTCAATTTTACATTTTTGTCCTGGGCCCACTTCAATTTGTTATTTGCATGTTACCAATTGATCAGATAATATGCAGGTCTTAGCTTCCACTGCTATGCTGACACAGATTTATATACAACAAGTACTAAATGTACCTCTGTGTAAGAAGCTAGGCGCTTCTTCCCTGTTCTTTTGGTTTAAGTTAATTAACTTTCATTTATGTTTAATTAGTTAATTAACTCTCCCTTGTGTTCATTGGTTTTCGTTTGTCATGTGACAGTCTCTTTTTGTTATTTATGCCTGCCCTTTCTGTTCCTTGACTGTCGGTTATCATTTGTGTTTGTAGCGTTTGCGTGTTATGCTTCGTTCTGTGTCTGCGCTTTCCGCGGCACATAATAAATATCCTTTGGCATTCACCCTCGTCTGGCAACCTGCTCCTTCCAGCTCGCCGCTCTGAGCTCCCCTTTCGGCTCTCAACGCGCACTCGTAACAGTCAGTGTCTCCCTGAAACCAATATGGTAAGAGGATCACCAATTCTACCATCGTTGCGCAGAAAGATGGTGTTACCCAGCGTGAAATAGCAAAGACTTTTAAGTCATCATCATTAACCATGCATAACATCATCAAAAGATTCAGAGAATCTGGAACAATCGCAAGTGTGTAAGAGTAAAGGCCGTAAAACTCGACTGGATGCTCATGATCTCTGGGCCCTTAAACATCACTGTACCTCAAACAGGAAAGCCACTGATAAGGAAATAACAGAATGGGCTAAGGAATACTTGTAGAAAGCATTGTCAGTGAACATAATCCACCGTGCCACCCGCCGTTGCCAGCTGAAACTCTACAGTGCTCTACAGGAAGCCATTTCTAAGCAAGCTTCACAAGCTCAGACATTTGCACTGGGCCAGGGATCTTTTAAAATGGAGTGTGGCAAAATGGAAGACTCTTCTGTGGTCAGATGAGTCACAATTTGAAGTTCTTAATGGAGCACTGGGATGCCATGTAATCCTGACCAGAGAGGACAAGGATATCCCAAGATGTTATCAACGCTCCGTTCAGAAGCCTGCATCACTGATGGTATGGGGTTGCCTGAGTGCTTGTGGCATGGGCAGCTTGCATGTCTTGAAAGGCACCATTAATGCAGAGAACATTGTTCAGGTTCTAGAACAACATGCTGTGATTTGTGTTCTATCCTGAATTAAATATTAGATGTTGGCACCTCCACACCATTGCATTCAGTTTTATTTTACAATTTGTATAGTGTCTCGAACTTTTTTGGAATCCAGTTTGTATATCCAGTTGCAAAGCTATCCATCAGGACAGGCGGGTTTCCCCAAACCCCAGCTTCTCATTGAGAAGATAGTGACAACTGCATTGAGAGACCACTTAATTAATTCCATTTCTTTTTTTGAAGAACAGTGCTAAAGACAAGACACAGAAGCCAAGCAGGGAAGAGGAGGATGGAAGGGAGAGAGAGTGCGGCCGTGTTCCACTGGAGCAAAGAAAGAAATACTGTCCTTTCAAAATTAGCAAAATTAGATGATTGTCTGATTATGTTAAAATTTGAAATCAATCACAACAGAAAGTAATAGGAGCTCTTACTTGACTGGCCACAGAGGGTTCTACACAGGAACCACCCAGAGTCAGGGTAACAGGCTGTCCCCCTTCAATTAAGCAATTAATGTTATAATGTATATCCTGTCTGATCTTCACCGGAGCAAATGTCACCTCTAGCGTCACCTCCATTCCGGGGCTGACCTTCCCTTTAATAGGGCAGATACTGAATTCAGGAGGAAGGGCTGATACATCCCACCTGAATCTGAAATATGAACAGGCCAAAGTTTGTATGAAGCCGTTATTTGTAATTCATTATAAATGCATTCATAAAGCTTTAGTAGGTATTCATAACGCTTTAGAAAATTTATCATAAACCTTCTTTACTGTTAATAGATGTTCATATTTATAGTCATAAATTGTTATAACAATTTGACAAGTTTTCATAACACAAAGTGACAATGCATTGTGGTATGAACTTATTTAAACTTTTGATTCTTTGAATATTTAGTCATTCTTATTTAAAATCAGGTAATTACACTTTATTTAAAGGCTGTATAGAGCATTTATACGCTATTATAAGTCATTATGTACCACGATGTATGCAATCTCTTTTCAAGAGTAATTCATGACAGCACTTTATGCCTGTAAATAGAGTTTATATGGTTTTACAAACAGTTATGAGCCCTTGCAAATTTATTCTCTTATCCCGGCCATTCCAGACTTGTTAAAACAAAACTTTATAAGGCTTTATGTCACAGGTCTCTATAATACGTTAATGAACAGTTAAATTATATAATTTATAATGCACTAGTGCAGTGGTCGGCAATTTGTTGTTATTAATTAAGACAACATACATTATTAACTAGTAATAATTACCCAAATATTACTATTATTATCATTACTTATTACTCTTCTACTACTACTACTACTACTACTACTAATAATAATACAAATAATAATTCATGTTATTCGGTGAGCACCTTTAAAGTTACCCAAGATCGAGGCACCTCAATTAGAAAGAGTACAAATGAAAAATTCAAGAGTAAAAACCGAAATACAGCAGGTGAAATAATTATTTAACATTTCAGCATTTTTCTCAGTAAATATATTTCTAGAGGTGCTATTGACATGAAATTTTCACCAAATGTTGGTAACAATCCAAGTAATCAATACATACAAAAAAATTAAACCATAGATGTCCATAAATTAAATTATGTGTAATTATGTGGAATGGCACAGGGGAAAAAGTATTACTGAAATTTATTTAATACTTTGTACAAAAGCCTTTGTTGGCAATGACAGCTTCATGACGCCTCTTGTATGGAGAAACTAGTCGCATGCATTGCTCAGGTGTGATTTTGGCCCATTCTTCCACACAAACAGTCTTCCAACAGCTGGTATTAATTAGCACTGACGAGGGACAGAATTGCTTTCTAACTACTGAGAGAGTTCAGCTCGTGTCTTGGCTTTCCATGCCTTTGTGCACCTCCCTTTCTTCACGTGTTCAATACATTTTCCCTGTGCCATTCCACATAATTGCACATAACTTAATTTCTATAGTGTGATTTCTTTGTATGTATGGATTACTTGGGTTGTTACCGACATCTGGTAAAAATTTCATGTCAATAGCGCAACTAGAAATATATTTACTGAGAAAAATGGTGACGTGTTCAATACTTATTTCACCCGCTGTTTTTGTTTAGCCATAGCATTCATTTTCTTCACATGCAAAATCTAATGACAGTTGCATGTTTAATGTCATTGACACATATTTGTCACAGACGGTGACTTTCAAGACCCTAAAATGCCGTTACATTATCAGTACATTATCAGTTTTCACAAATAATCGTTTTTGGTCATGTAAAATTTTTGTGGATACTAGGCCCAAACGCATAAAAATGTCTTCCGTTTTTCCAGATACCCAGCTACATGGCTACGTGTGGACATGGTCTGACAGTCTGATCACTTTTTATTTTATGTTTCATTATACATTGCTCAAAAATAAAGGGAACACTAATACAACACAATGTAACTTCAAGTCAAGCACACTTCTGTGAAATCAACCCGTCCAGTTAGGAAGCAACACTGACTGTAAATAAGTTTCACTTGCTGTTGTGCAAATGGAATAGACAATAGGTAGAAATGAGGGGCACTTATCAAGACCCCCCTATAAAGGAGTGCTTCTGCAGGTGGTGACCACACACCTTTTCTCTGTTCTCGTCCTTTCTGGCTTTCGGTCACTTTTGCATTATGCCAGTTCTCTCACCATAAAGGTAGCATGATTTTGAGTATGATTTCCAGACCTCCATGGGATAATCATTTTGATTTACATTTTGGTTATTTTTTTGTTATTTTGTTCTCAATGCATTCCAATATTTACCAAAAAATTTCAACTGAAATACTGAGATCTAGAATGTGTTATTTTAGTGTTTTCCTTTTTTGTTGAGCAGTGTAGTAAACAACCTCATGGGCCAAATGTGGGCCGTGGGCCTCCTATTGCCGACCTATGCACTAGTGAAATACCCATGCTGGGCTATGGTAAAGAAAACATGAAAGCTGAAAGGCAATTGTTTTTGAATGAGCAATGGCTTTGGAGTTTATATATTTAAAATGAACATATTATTATAGAGTGAGGTTTGTGGGAATTAAAAGCCAAATTTAATATGTGGAATGAATATAGTGTAAGTTGTGACTACGGTGTCCACATGGTTGCATTCTTGCGTGAAGTTATCAGTAGGTTTTTCCAAGACCACGATACGGAATGAGCATTAAAGTTTCAGCTTTGTGGGTTCAATTCAGACCCCAATCAATCTGAGGTGATGCATTCGATGGCGATAACGAACGAATAATTGAATGTAGTAAGACGAGAACCCGTTTTTTCAAGGTCATGGTCGGTAATAATGACCTTATATGTACTTGGGAAGACCCCAATGTGACATTGGAGGGGTCTTGCATTCGATAGCGGTATCAAACAAACCATCAAATGTAGGAAGGTGAGAAGTTTTGATTTTCCAAGGACTTAAGGGCAATGCCAAATTTCAGCCTTGTAGGTACTCGGAAGAATTAGTGATGAGTCAGCCAGTGAGGGCTTTGTCTTTTATTAGTATAGATTATGTACTACAATGTATACAGTGTCTATTACAAAGATAATTAATGACACTTAATGTCTGTAAAGAAAGTGCAGCTTATAATCTTTTATGAACAGTTATAAGGCCTTATAAATTCATTTTCAGGAAAAGCACTGGTCACTGGTCAATATAATAAGTGAATAAACAGTTAAAATATATAATTTATAATGCATTATGTCACAAAGTCTTATGGCATGTGTAAGGGCTGAGGACTTTTCAGTTTTGTTTTAAGGTTGTTCCCGTTCTTGTCCTGTCTGCGCCTCTCATTTGTTAATTGGTCCTTGTTTAAGTTAATTGTCTTGTCATTATAGTCAGCTGTGTTTATTCCGTCACGTGTCTCACCTGCCCTTTATTTAAATGCTTTTCCCCTGGGTGTTTTTGTCTTAGCGTCATATGAGTTACTTCATTTCTGTGTGTGCTTTGTTCCACGTTGTCTCTGCAATTAAAACCCCTTCCATTTTCGCACTTTGGACTTTATGGCTTTTTTGCACAGCAGTTATGGTTTCGGATTCGTGACAGCATGTTCATAACACTTTATAAGTGTGGTTATGTACATATATAAAGATTAACAATGGCTTAGGACAAGTTTTATAGTTTTTTAATACCAGAATTATGTAAAATGTTACCGTTTGTAAAAGCACAGGAAATATTTACTTATTTTCTTTGCTAATTAATCAGCTTTGTGATTGCAAAGCCCCGACATGTTTAACATGTTTAGAATATAAGCAGGTGTCGTGTGTATTTCTGCACCTAGTTCCAATGTCGCCGGTGTTCTGTAGTACAATACGTCTTGTAAGTTTGCAATCCTTCACCACAGCTCCCATGTTTAAGGAGTCCTGGTCCAGTGTGACCTCAACACCATGGCAGCAGCCTTTCAGTGTCAGCAGGGGACGCACAATGCCTAAACACTCAAGCTGCAGCACCTCACTGAAGGGTGTAATGCGCTGCTGAGGGCTGAATGCCACCTCGACCACACATTTACCCCCACCACCCTTCAGAGTTACTGACTCATTAGGACTCACAGACAGGATCTGAAAAAAGTGCAAAGAAGATTGAAATTAGGTTACATTAGATGAAACTTGTATTATACATTTCAGCTACATAAAGACATGACTGTCCACAAACATCGCCATCCCTGAATAACATAAGCAAAACAAATTGTTTATACATTTTACAGAATTGACGCATCTAAAAAAAAGTATATACAATACAGGCCAAAAGTTTGGACACACCTTTTTTTTTTTTTTTTTACGACTATGTACATTGTAGATTCTCACTGAAGGCATCAAAATTTTGAGTGAATTTGCACACTCTTGGCATTCAATGAGCTTCAAGAGGTAGCCACTTGAAATGATTTTCAGGTGTGCCTACAAGGATGGATTAGTATAATTAATTAGAATGACAATATATAATATATAATTAATTGGAATGGCTATTTTGAAGACACTAGAATATAAAACATGTTTTCAGTTATTTTACCTTTTTTAAGAACATAACTATTCATGTGTTCATTCAAAGTTTTGATGCCTTCAGTGAAAATCTACAATGTAAATAGTCGTGAAAATACAGAAAACACCTTGAATACAAAGGTGTGTTCAAATTTTTGGCCTGTACTGTATACACACATTCCCCATGAGAGGGTTCTGGGCAAAGACACCCATAATAGGGTGCCAATCCATTGCTGGGCACACACTTACTCACTCACTCACTCACTCACTCACTCACTCACTCACTGACTCACTCACTCACACACTCACACACACACACACACACACACACACACACACACATAGAGACACGCACACACACACACTCTATACAGGGTCAATTTGAATTAAGCAATTTAGATTAAAAAAAAAAAAAAAAGATAAAACCCATGCAGTCAAGAAAAGAACATGGAAACTCCACCCAGATTTGGATTTAAACCTGGATCCCCAGCGCTGGCGGACATCCTAACCACTACACCACCTTTTATTTATAATTATATTTATTATTATTATTATTGATAATAATAATATTAATAATAATGTACTTGCAGTATCAGTATGAGTGTAATGTCATTTTATCTTACATTAGAATTTTGTAGACTGTGCTCAGAGGGTGTGAAGACAAGAGAAAAGGTCAGGGAAATAAGACTTTTGTTGATCAAAGGGATGCGCCTCCTGCTTTTCTGGCCCACTCGAAGACTACCAAGCTTCACAACCTTGTGATGTGGATCTTCAACATCAAGCTAGATGCAGGCACACAGACACACACATACACACACGTCCAATAAGACAATTACAGGGTGGCCCACGAAAAAGCAGCCCTTTTTACTTCACCTTCTTTTACTCACCTTCATCTCAGTACCTTGTCCCCTGATGTCCACGACCTGTTTAGCATATTTATCAATCTCAAACACCACCTTCTCATGGTAGTGCACAGCTTCTCGGGGGTAGAAGGTGAAGGGTACATTCATGGTATCGTTGGGGCAGAGAATTTCAGCAGTGAAGCTTATTTCCAGAAAAGGTGTGTTCGAGAATAAACAGTCCACACTATGAAGAATGAACCAGAAACATGTAGTGCTCATAAGTTTATATTACATTTACTCATTTAGCAGATGCTTTAGTATTTACACTTTATACCTAATCCAGGCAGTACTTAAGGAGAAACCAGCTTTATACACAGTATCGTCAAACCTGGGGTGCGTTTCCCGATAGCGATTGATCATAGTGATTTACGAACAACTTTGATTTACGAACAACTTTAAGAATAACGTAACTTTAAGAACCCCAATTTTACGAGTGTTTCCCAAACGCCTTCTTAGTCTCCAAACTTACAAACCGAGTTTAAAGTAGCTCTTTGTTGACTCCGCCCACACGTCAGCACTAAATAGGTACTGCCTTTTAGAGAACTGAATGACGGATTTACAAAGGTGTCCTTATTATTATACCACAAAATCATCGTTATTTAAATAATGGTAATGAAAAGAACAACAAATAAGTATCCACATTACGTTTATGGAAAAAAATAATAAAACCATTTAACTTTCAATTGATGTCTATAGCATCAATTAATTTCTCATACGCCAGTCAGAAAACATGGAAGTCAACCACGTAAACTGTATTTTTTCCCCAGGATGAGCTAAGCTACTGGTTAAGGAATGACAAGCTTAGTAAGCCAATGTGCGTTCTTTATAGTAGTCCAATTAGAACTGACAATTACTTAAAGTATGTTATTTATATGTGTATGTCAACAAGTAACATTATTGTTCTTTAAGCAACTTAAAACATTGTTTACGATGATTTCAACTCATACATTTATGCGCAGGATTGATCTAAGGACCTTCAGAGTGGTCGGTAACTGTACTACACTGAAGAATACACGCAAACACACGTTTATACCAGAAGTATACGGACATCATCACTTAAGCGGTTGGACGTGTTTCCTGTTAACGTTGGATGTAACGCAATTACGCTTTCAAAAGCAATTTTAAATGTTTATGAATTTATGTTAGTAAACATACGTGTGTAGTTGCCATGCACAGAACAATGCGTATTAAAATAATGATTAGTGGTCTCTTCCGTTTCTGAGACAGATTTGCACGTGAAATTCAAGTTAAGAAGAACTACTCTTAAATTTACGAACAACTTTACGTACTACGTTAAGTTACAAAGGTTTTCGGGAAACGTTCGTAATTTTAAGAATGTTATCAAGTATAAAGTTACAAAGTACTTAGCGTTACGAACGTTTTGGGAAACGCACCGCTGATCATTATCTGGCTTTTTTTTTATAGCAAGAGTTTGTGGAAGAGATATGTTTTCAGATGCTGAATGAAAATGCTGAGTGAAAATGCTGAGTGACTCGGCCATACAGACAGTGTTAGGAAAAACGTTCCACCATTTAGCAGTGCTGGACAATATGGAGTAAGAATTAGCACCACAGTGAGGTTGAATCATATCTTACTCAGTATATATATATAAATACAATGTACACATTGTTGTTTTGTTTTTTTAGCCTTAAAAGTTATAGGGTTACACTGGGTCCGTGGGCCATAATTTCGTTTTTGTGACATGCTACATGTGATAAAAATGACAATAAATACTCCTTAAATCCTTGAATCACCAGGCGACATTCATCACTAGAGCGCAGTCGCACAGCAAATTTCAGGAGTTTGAAAATCTGGAGTTAAACAAAAATGTGTACAAGTGTTAAATTGTCAGAGTTTATT
>JAOUQT010317186.1:0-14460 GCA_025769995.1 Xyliphius kryptos | reverse complement strand
CCCCAGGAGCGTAACGCTGAGAGCGCGATTGAGGCTCTGAAGGAGTACGAGCCAGAGATGGGCAAAGTGTACCGTGCTGACAGAAAAAGTGTGCAGAGAATTAAAGCCAGAGAGATTGTCCCAGGAGACATTGTGGAAGTGTCAGGTATGAACTCAATATTGAACTATTTAACTAAAAAAAAAAAAAACATACACAATACAATTTTTAAAAATCTGCAGCTTCATTACAAAAACCTCTGAAACTAAATAAGTTAATTACTGCTGAAATGTCATTATCTTCAGCTTAATCCTCTACAAGGGTCGTGGTGGGGTTTTCCACACCCATCCAGGGGAGAACGTCTCGGGCGCTGGGCAGTTACGCCCATGACAGGGTACCTATCTATGGCCGGCCACACACAAACACATATTAAACAGGGCAATTCGGAGCATTCAATTTACCTTCAATCCATGTTTTTGGACTGTGGGAGGAAACCGGAGAACCAGGAGGAAACCCACAAAGACACGGGGAGAACATGGAAACTCTACCCAGATTGAGATTCGAACCGCGAATCCCCAGCGCTGAGAGGCGAATGTGCTAACCACTAAGTCACAGTGCTACCCTGTTGATATATATATGAAAACAAACCTTGTTTTCAGAATTGCTGTGACAAAATTAAAAAGAAATCAAAAGGTAAGTGCTTAAAAGACAAATATAAAAAGTAAAAAATAAAAACGTTAGACCTACATGTGTTCATGTGACATAGTATTTTTAGTAAACACTCAAAACATGAAATAAAGACTAACTAATACAAAAAAGGTAACCAAAATAAGTAGTTTGACTGAATTTAGATTTTTTTAACATTTACAGCTGGAGTGTGAGAAGGTCACAGAAGTCACTGGTGAACCTGCACAACCATTGAGCCCTTAAGTGACTGTTTAGTAAACGGTCATGCTATTGTGATAGACATAGCCACAAGGGCTTGGGAGTACTTTGGAAAATCATTGTCTCCAAACAGAGTCCCAGATTATACTAAAAACAAATTCATGGTCACCTGCAGAGCTATTAGTTTTTTTTTTTTTTTTTGTGTAAGTGAGCACAATTAAGTAATAATTCACATTAGCCGACCCACAGTGTAGCATACGCCGCATCATTGTGCTTTTCCACAGTATAATGTTGCCGGTCCTATTTCTGTCTCGCCACCAGAAACTCCAGAGGTGTTCATGTAGTCAGTGTCTTGTTGAGCAGGACTGTATAACTATGCTTCTGTGACTTCAAACAACGGATATCATGTCTCTAATGATATCCCAATGTTGGTAAACGAAGTTTGTCAATGATATTTTTCCAGAAATATGTCTAACATTTTATTAAAATTTGTATAACATTGAAGAGTTAGATATAAATATAAATAAACAGGTGAAGCAGAAAGTGTTCCTAACATTTGTATAAAAGAAAAGATCATGAAAAATGGCATGCAAAGCATTAGAACCTATGAAACAAGAGCGACGAGAACCCGACCTAATGAGGAGTGTAACAGGGGAAGGGCATTTTGGCATTTGTTTGTGACAGCATTGCGAGACTGAGATAGACAAAGACCTCCACATGAGTTGTGTCCTTGAGAAAGAGAAGGACTGAAGGTTCATTTATGGAAATCATAAAGTGTGAGACAGACAGAAAGGGAGAGAGAGAATAATGGGATCAGGGAAGGTCGAGAGAACGTGTGAAGAGTGCAGGGAAAGGAAGGCTGAAGATAAATATGGCTCAGCACCTGTCTTCCACTTGTCCTCATCTCAATCCCCTGTCCTCTCTCTTTATCTCTCGATCCTTCTCTTTCATTCTCCCACCTGTTCATTCCATCACTGCTTTTCTTTCCGAACTTTCTGCAAGGTCAGCTTGTCTTTTCTTTACCACGAACTCAATCAACCGTTCCTCTGTTGGAACAAACCGTGATTGTTAATAACGGCTAAACCTTTCAATTTTGAGCTCCGAGATCATGTATTTCAATTTTAATTGTGACCATAAGGCTACAGAATGTTTCATGCTGTTTCTTTATCTAAAATATACCAAATCTACCATTCAACAAATGTTCTCTTACCTATATTTTCATGTACCTAAAACTGCACATTATCAAGCTGCAGGTATTTTTTAATTAAATTAATGTATGATAGTGTTTTTCTTCTTACAGTTGGTGATAAAGTCCCTGCTGATATCAGAATCACCTCCATCAAGTCCACTACTCTCCGTGTTGACCAGTCCATCCTCACTGGTACAAGCTGTTCCTTTACTAAATACAACTTCCCTTCCCTCTGCGTGCTCTCTTTAGGGTGGAAAAGATCTGCATAATTGGCTTCGAGCTGTACACTGGCACAACACTCCTAATTCACACTGGATTAGGACCAGCATTATGAGTGCCTTTAGATATACACTCCTAATGGCTAGGAGAATTTAGTGTCTCCATTTTCATCCATCATCATGTCTTTAGATGAGGGAGAGAAACTGAGTACTGGAGAAATCCCATGCAGGCACAGGGAGGACATACACAGCCCACACAGGGCAGCTCATACTAAACTAACACACTACCACCAGAGCTCCTGCAAACCAATCCAAATTGTACAGACCTATGGTGGTCCTATCCATTCTAAAACAGAGTAATGGGATCTAACAAAATACACAGAGAAACAGTTGGATTATATTTTGTAAATGCAGAATCAGTATGTTCATCTAGATGTTAACTGGGATGAATAAAATGGAAAATGAGTGTATATTAAGAAAAAAAAAAAGAAAAAAAACAACAACATTTTTTTGTCTTAAACTACAGGTGAGTCTGTGAGTGTGATTAAACACACTGAGGCTGTTCCGGACCCCAGAGCAGTCAACCAGGACAAAAAGAACATGCTTTTCTCTGTAAGATTTTCCTTAATCTCTTTTCACCCACAGCTTCATTTTTATATATCTCTAATCCTATAACACTGCTCTGCATCATACCTCCCAAATTTGGATTGTGAAAAAGTAGAATAATCCTTGTTACCAGAGGACTCAATAATTACCATCTGAAAAAAAGATTTAAAAAACAAAAACATCTGTACACGTCCTGTAAAAATAGTTTCTGACGTATGGCAAAGTTGACAGTTTAACATTTAAAAAAAAAAAAAAAAAAAAGAGCCAATGTAAATTCGTTAACATCTTTTTAAAGTATTTTTTAGATCTAAAAAAGGTTCATTTTCAGATCGTGCAACATGAAGGTTTGTTCGATTATCAAACCAATTTAATTTAAATAAAATTGCAATGAAATGCTTAAATGGACAGTTTGCTCTCATTGGCTATGACAAATATTTTGAATATAAAGAACATATAATATCAGAGCAAATTATCTTAAATGCATTATTTTAGAAAAAAAAAAAAACACTAAAACACAATAAAAAAAAAGGCAACATGTGTACCTAGCAGAAAGTGGCACCATCTTGGATCATCGGCAAATCATGTTTGTTTTTTTTTGTTTTTTTGAAGAAAAAAAACCCCAAAATATACATTAAAGCAATTTTATTAGTTTAGCTAATTACCCAAGTATAGTACTGAGGCTTGTTTCAAACTTACTAAGAAAATATTAAACGTCAAATTTTTTCTGGCCACAGGAGCTTTTAATATTGTTTTAGAAACTGTTTAGGTATTAACAGCAGCTTTCCTTTTAATAGTGTTCAGATTCCAATTTTTTTCTGGCTTTTCCTCTGGTAACAGCACATTGCAAAGTTGGCTAAATAATGTTTTTGTAAATATTCTCTCTTGTAGCCAAAAATGACCCCAGCCCCCAAAAAATCTTTTTATTAATTATCAGAATGAGTTAAATTGAATTCGTTTCCGTTCCTCTTTTTGGTCAGGGCACCAACATAGCTGCAGGTAAGGCAATCGGTGTGGCTGTGGCCACTGGCGTTTCCACTGAGATTGGAAAGATCCGTGACCAGATGGCAGCCACTGAGCAGGAGAAAACCCCACTGCAGCAGAAACTGGATGAGTTCGGTGAACAGCTCTCTAAAGTAATCTCCCTCATCTGTGTGGCTGTGTGGCTCATCAACATTGGACATTTTAACGACCCTGTGCACGGTGGCTCTTGGTTTCGGGGTGCCATCTACTACTTTAAAATCGCTGTGGCACTGGCTGTGGCTGCCATCCCTGAGGGTGAGTCACTAATGATGACTGTATATTTAACAGCATTTCATCATTACTTTATTTATATGTGAATGCTGACTGGATTGGTCTTTGGCAGGTCTGCCTGCTGTGATTACTACATGCCTGGCATTGGGTACACGACGTATGGCCAAGAAAAACGCCATTGTGCGCTCCCTGCCATCTGTTGAGACACTGGGATGTACCTCAGTCATCTGCTCTGATAAGACTGGAACCCTGACAACCAACCAAATGTGTGTAACCAAGGTGGGTAAATATTGATGACCTAATTAACAGCAACACTATGTACATCAACACTTACACATTATTATCATTTTGATTTCTGTTGCACCCCTGTTTAAGTAACCAACTGAAGAAGAAAAAAAAAAAAAAAAAAAAAAAAAAAAAAAAAGGCAGTCATGTTCTTAAACCAAGAAATAAATAAAGATGACCGGCAGTGTGCAGTTGCTCATTTGGAGAGTTGTACCAAGGAGCGTTGCTAGGATGGCCTCACTAAAGTTTTTATAATGTTTAAAAATGGACACCTTAATCACTTCCCACTCTGTAAATAGGTGCCCTGCACTGTTGACGCTGCATTGCTGCTCATGGAGGATGAGTCCCCCACTGAGTCTTGGTCCTCCAAAGACTTTTTCCTTTAAAAAAACACAACAGGGAGTTTTTTTTGGTCACTGTCGCTTCAACTTGTTTTTTGGGAGTTCAGGCATGAAACAATGTAAAGCTTTATGACGATGTACAGTTGTAAATTGTGCTATATGGATAAGCTAGTGGAATAGCCATGCTGTTCTACAGGGGCGATAACATCGTGAAAGTCGAAAGGCAATTGTTTTTGAATGAGTGACTGCTTTGGAGTTTATACTGAATATTTAAAACTGCTGCATTATTATAGAGTGAGGTTTGTGGCAATTTAAAATCTGAAACGAATATGTAGAATGAATATGGTGTGAGATGTGACTATGGTGTCCATGCGGTTGACTTCTTACGTGAATTTAACAATAGGTTTTCTAAGGACACGATAATGAATAACTGTTCCAAATCCCAGCTTTGTAGGTACTCTTAAAGTCCCTCATCCATCCGAGGTGTTGCGTTCGATGGCGATACCAAAGGAACAATTGAATGTGGAAAAGTAAAAACCCATTTTCCGAGGTCAGGATAGAGAATCACAATGGCAAATATCATGTACTTGGGAAGACCCCAATGGGACACTAGAAGGGTCATACATTTGTTAGTGATATCCAACGAACCGGGCGGCATGGTGGCTTAGTGGTTACCACGTTGGCCTCTCAGCACTGGGGATTCCTGGTTGGAATCCAAATCTGGGTGGAGTTTCCATGTCCTCCCCGTGTCTACATGGGTTTTCTTCAAGGTTCTCCAGTTTCCATCCACATTCCAAAAACTTGGATTGAAGTTAAATTGAATGCTTTAAATTGCCCCATGTAGTATGTGGCTGTGTGAGTGAGTCCGTGCTCAGTAATGGATTGGCGCCCTTTCCTGCACGTAGAAAAAAATATCATAATAACAGAGTTTTTTCTTTCCACTGTCACTTCGGCTTACTCTTTGGGTTTCAGGTTTAAAACTCTGTAAAGCTGCTTTGTGACACACCTTGTAAAAAGTACTCATAAATTACTCCCACAAGTACTTTTTCCAAGGACATGATGGGAAATCATGATGGTGGAGGTACTTGGGAGTGGGAGAATTAGAGACGAGTCAGTGAATTAGTGAGTAAGGGCTTTGCCTTTTATAGCTAAAAAAATTACCAGAACTTGGTACAACACACTCTGAGAAAGTGCTTCAACTCGGCTCTATATACACAAAATCGGTGTGCATGATTGAAAAGGGACTGGCAGATGAAGACAGCACCCCCAAAAGGCTCTTCTTTGACTTTAGGTTGGATGTGGCATTAATGAGATTTGAATGTTGACATGCTTTAACACAGTGCCACATATTCATATTTTTGGTTTTTATTTAATATTCTGTTATTACACTTCACGAACTGTTTGCTTGTGTGTTTAGATGTTCGTCATAGAAAAGGTAGAAGGTGACAGTGTGAGTCTTGACCAGTACGACATCTCAGGCTCCAAATACACTCCAGAGGGAGATGTGTAAGTACACAAGGCTTTATAAAACATTCAATAACTTACACACATCCTTCGAGAATATTTAAACACTTATTGTGTTTTTGCAGAACCAAATATGGTCTACCAGTGAAGTGTGGTCAGAATGATGGGCTGGTGGAATTGGCCACTATCTGTGCTCTGTGCAATGATTCCTCACTGGACTACAATGATGTTAGTATTATTTTTCTTCTTTCATACAATACAGAATTGCATTAAGTACAATCCCTAGATGTATTTATTTGTATTCCTTCACCTTTATTGTACTAATTAAAGTATATTGTACCTACGGCTGAAGGGAAATTTGTAAATTGTAGAATTACAAACCAAAAAAACCAAAAACATAAATATGAAGCTTTTTTTTGCGCTCTTAAAATGTCTCTAGCATCCATCCATCATCTTTCGTCTAATTCTATATAGGGTTGCGGCACGGTTTCCCGTGCCCTTTAATGAAAGAAAGTTTCATACGCTGGGTAGATACACCCAGGACAGGGCTCTAATCTATCGTTGAGCATAATCTCACACACACGCACACATATTGTATATATAGGCAAATTAGAGCAACTAAATCATCTTGAAACCATGTTTTTTGACTGTGGAAGGAAAATGGAGAACCTGGTGGAAACCCACACAGACATGAGAACATGGAAATTCCACCTGTATCAGGATTTGAACCTGATCTTGAAAACACAAATGGCAAAAGAGTCTTTTTTGGTCTCATTGATTGCTCATAGAATTATATTTACTATAAATCTAAGAAAATAAATCAGAGCTATGTTGGAGAAATTGCAGACAGGTCAGGCCCCTATATACACTGGAATAACCCTTAACCAACAGGATTTTAAAGAAATATTCAGAAAGAGATAAGCCACATTTTAGGTTTTCATTCAACATAGCACTGTATATATAAGGTATATGATGACATGATGGAAGAGGAATTTCCGTATATCTACTGAGAATTTAGCTTTTAGTAGCAAACAAAACAATGTTAAAACATCAACCATCCCCCCCCTTCATAATCCAGTGAAGAGATATGGTTAAAAAAAAATTAAATGTCAAAAATTTATAAAAAAAAAAAAAAAAAAAAAAGGTAATATAATAAAGATCACAAAAAAAAAAAAATCTAACTACAAATCCATCTAACCAATATTGACTAAAATGTAAACGCCTCTTATTTTTATCATCATCATCATCTTGTTGTATTAACTTTATCCAGGAGTAGTGTAACTGCATTTATATTTTTTACAAATCTATATTACATAAGCACATCATGTTGAAATTTGTGTGTATTGATTGATGTTTTAAAATTAATAGTTCAGAGAAAAAAAGAAAAAAAAACAAAACACATGAAACAGCTAAAATATCTAAAAAAATAAAAAAGCTAAATGCAATGCACCACCAGGAGACGCTACAGAACTGAAGGAATAACATCTGTACTTAATATTATAAATAAATTATATATGTAATAATTATAATAATGTGGATTAGCTAGCAGGAGTTTTGAAGTAAAATTGAAACCCTTTTAGAAGTGTTTGAAGAACCCAATAAGTTGTATAATTATTTTTTTTAATCCTACAGTCTAAGGGTATTTATGAAAAGGTGGGTGAAGCCACGGAGACCGCGCTCTGCTGTCTGGTTGAAAAGATGAACGTGTTTAACACTGAGGTTCGGAGTCTTTCCAAGGTGGAGAGAGCCAACGCCTGTTGCTCCGTAAGTTTTACATTTTAACATATCAAAACAACACCAGTAATTGTGCCACTTAGCTATATTTCCCATTGTAATCGACATATTACACAAGTTATATCGATTCTGCCTACTATTAAGTCTGGTAGTCGTACCTTTTGTCTTCCAGGTGATAAAGCAGCTGATGAAGAAGGAATTTACTTTAGAGTTCTCTCGGGACAGAAAATCTATGTCTGTATACTGCAGCCCCGCCAAGCCCAAAGCTCCTCTTGGAAACAAGATGTTTGTCAAGGTCAGTGTACTTTTCAGGTGTAATCATTTTCACAAACAGAACAATAATATTAATTATGATTTATTCATTCAATCATTATCTTCCGCTTAATGCTCTACGAGGGTCATGGATGGTGGGGTTTCCCCATGCCCATTCATGGGAGAATGTCTGAGGCGCTGGACAAATACACCAAAGACAGGGCGCCAATCTATCGCTGGACACACACACACACACACAGGGCAATTTAGAGCAGTCAATTTACTTTGAATCCATGTTTTTGGACTGTGGGAGGAAACCGCAGAATCCGGAGAAACCCCACACAGACACGGGGAGAACATGAAAACTTCACCCAGATCGGAATGTGAATCGGGAATCTCCAGCACTGAGAGGCGAACGTGCTAACCACTAAGCCACCGTGTCGCCCAATAATAATAATAATAATAATAATCATCATCATCAATCTTAGGACAACATGGTGGCTTAGTGGTTAGCCTGTTAGCCTCACAGCGCTGGGGATTCCTGATTCGAATCCCCATCTGGGTGGACTTTCCATGTCCTCCCCGTGTCAGCGTGGGTTTTCTCCGGGTTCTCGAGTTTCCTCCCACATTCCAAAAACATGGATCCAAGGTAAATTGAATGCTCTAAATTGCCCTGTATAGTGTGTGGATGAGTGAGCGTGTGCCCAGTGATGAATTGGCATCCGGTCCTGTGTGTATCTGGCCAGCGCCCGAGAAGTTCTCCCGTGTATGGGCATGGGGAACCCCACCGTGACCCTAGTAGAGGAATAAGCGGAAGATAATGGATAGATAATGATAATAATAATTAATGCATTTTTACCTTTTTAAATGTTGTGCAGGGTGCTCCAGAGGGTGTGATTGACAGATGTGCCTATGTGCGAGTAGGCACAAGCCGTGTTCCCCTGACAGGCCCTGTTAAAGATAAGATCATGGCTGTGATTAAGGAGTGGGGTACTGGGCGCGACACCCTGCGCTGCTTGGCTCTTGCAACTCGAGACAACCCTCTGAGGAAAGAGGAAATGAATCTGGAGGATTCCACTAAATTTGCTGAGTATGAGGTGGGTAGATAAGTTTGGTTGGTAAATGTACAAATTTGGGTACGTATGTAGATGGAAGACAGTGGAGAGGTGAAAACCATGGTCGTCAAAAACCAGGAATGTTCGGAGATTGATGTCTGGATGTTGTGAACCAGGTGCTTTATGTGTGGGCTTCGTGTGTACACAGGAAGTGTGATTGTTTTGTGTGGAATGATCAGATTTGTCCCAAAGGGTCAAAAACATTTACCAGGTAAATTGAACCCATTAAATTATCCCTAGTGAGAAAACGACTAGTTCCGGTCTTTAAATCTGATTGGATGAGCAGTTTGTCGAGCCGTGACACCATTAACAGTGACGCACACCTCCGAGCGCTTTACATTTGTATCAATGAGTAAGATACAATACACTATTAAAATCCTGCAGCATAAATGGAAATGCAGATTAATATAAACAGCGAGCCCATTTGCAATGAGCAACAAAGCAGATGAGCAGATGCTGACATGCATAGTGCGAAGAGGTCACCAACTTCCTGCAGTCAATCACTCCAAACTTCACGTGGCCTTCAGATGAGCTCAACAACAGTGTGCAGAGAGCTTCATGGAATGGGTTTCCAGGTCGAGCAGCTGCATCCAAACCATACATCACCAAGTGCAATGCAAAGCATTGGATGCAGTGGTGTAAAGCACGCCGCCACTTCAGCTCATATGTAACTCAAGGCAGGTATGCCCTTTAATGCATCTCCCCTTGACGAAACATTCCTTTAAAGACACCCCCAATCGAAGCCGGGTATTTGTTCTAGTGAGTGATAAAAAAAACATTGATTTGTTTGCATGTTTATATCTTTTAATCTTTTACCAATTTATTTATAAAGTCATAAATTAAATCCTCATCATCCCCTCCTGTTTCTTTACAGATTCATGTACAGAAACACAAGCCTGAACGAAATGTAACTCGATTAAACAGTATCCTTCCCTTCCTCACATCAAAATGGACTGGGTATTTTGACAGACTGCACAAAAACATGGATTAAACCAGGATCCCTGAGCTGTGGGACACAAACATCACCTGCTGTGCCACCATGCTGTTTCCTGCCTAAATGAATTAAGTCCAAATCCAAATGTGATCATATTCACCAGGCAACTTCAAAAACTGACCTAATTATACCGAAAGTCGAATGTCATGGTCATTGGGTTTAAAGTTCAGCCTTAATTAAGCAAGTCAGATTTAAAATTCAGTCATATTTACCACAGTAGGGACCCTCGTCTGATTGGTCAGCACAGTCTTTCTGCCCGTCACAAATCCGTTCCAGAGGTAAGCAAACCGTTGTGTCATTGGCACAGGCAAGGGAGGGAGGCTTACACAAAGCCATTGCACACCCTTCTTCATCAGAGTGATCCTTACAGTCCTGATCACCGTCACACACCCAGCTTTTAGAGATACACTTGCCTGCACAAAGGAAAGCCGGTCACTTGTCAGACTTTTTGCTCATGAGAAAATCAAACGGCACCTATTGCTAATACATTCTTCAACAAAACATTGTCGTTTTCACAGAAACTATAACAAAGACTCGCAGCACCATGCTGCCATTAGAATCATTTATACAGATGAAACCAAAGAGCTTACTGATTTATAAAAGAGAATAATCTGTCAGACTCTAAAAAGTGACATGTACCTAAAAAAGCACCTGTTCAGATAATGATAGAAACATTCTTTAAATTCTATTGTTTCAAGGATCAGGACAAAAAAAAAAAAAACAGATTTTTGAAAAAAAAAAAACTCAGATGAGCAACAACACAAATTACACAATGGTGATTATACACAAGTGAAAATTAAATAAAATCAATGCATGAGTAGTAAGTGAGGAATAAAATACACATTTTATCCATAGAAATTAAGAGGGAAAGTATTTCCCTTGATTAGACATAAACATACCCTGTTTTCTCCCTAAAAAAATATTTTTGCTCCCAAAGTTGAGATAGGTCTTATTTTTAGTGGATGCCTTCCTTTTACATATAGAAGAATCCATATTTATTGTTGAATAAACAAACTAAAATTTATTATATACTGCACAATAGTTGTACAGTAGCAAGGACAACATTGCAACTTTCGGCCACCAGGGAGAGATCTTCACATCACACTCGTACAGCACAGCAGGGACACCATACGATATGACAGCAGGCGTTTGGATAACGGCATACTGTGCGCAGCTCAATATTCGGCAGTAGGTCTCTTGCCCGCACATTTACAATTGACGGTTGTGGTAAGCAACATTGGGGTTGCGGCAGGTCGTGGACAAATCAAAGCTGAATCGCCCTGGTGTTCTGAATTAGAAATGCGGATAACAAAATATTTTAAAATTGAAGGTCTCAGCTAATTTAGCTGAAGGTCAGACCATACAATGCTCAAAAATGTGCAATACAATGTATGTAAAAATGTTTCGAAAGGTCACTTTACAGTGTTAATACTCATGTCTTCTTACTTCACCTATTTGGTCACTTCTGTACTTTAACTGTATACTGTATATTATATGTATATAATCTCTATCTTGCACTTCGGGTTAGATGCTACTGCATTTCGATGGCTCTGTATTCATTTACTCTGCTCAATGACAATAAAGTTGAATCTAATCTAATCTAATAAATCCAGTATCCATAATGCATTATTAAAACATTTAAAAGGCATAATAAGTTATTCATAATGCTTTATAAAATTTGTAGTTATGAATGAATGAATGTGGCTATGCACATCTCTGAACATTAACAAAGGCTTATGGTATGATAAGGACATGTCATCAGGCTTTATAAACAAAGTGGCATAATGAATTATATATTGTCACCATTAATTTACTTAATATAAAGACCATTGACAAAAAGCATTCTATTTTTTTGACTATAAGTGCTCATACCTGTTTATAAAAGCTTATAAGCTCTCTTTACAGGAATAAAGTAAGGAATTGTCATTAATGACCTCCTTGCATACATAGTAGTACATAATGACTAATAAAAGCTTATAAATGCTCTTCACATACATTAGTAAAATGGAATCATCTTGTTTTGGGTAAGAATGTCTAAACATTCAAAGAATCAAAAGTTCATATTATAATGCATTATGTCACTTGGTGTTATAAAGCCTTTTGTCAAATTGTTATAAAAATTTATGAATATGATTATGAACCTTTATGTACATTAACAAAGGTTTATAACAAATGTTATTAAGCGTTATTATTACTTAATAAAGCATTATAAATGCACATATTCATTATGAATGACGGATTCATATAAAGTTTTGTATATTTAATATATCTAATGTGTAATATAAGGTGCTTGGCATGTGTCATCTCTATAGTGATTGACACGCAGATAGAGTGGAAGGGGTGACACAGAGGGGCTCTAATGAAGAAAGAAATAAATAGTTATCTTTCCAAATTAGCAAATCAGTGAGGGACTTCAATGAAATGTATCTGTAAAAAACTCGTCACCAGGGCGTAGAACAGGTATGTTTATAAAGATATTTCTAATAAACTTTTGAAAAAATGCCTACTAGCCATGTTCTTTAAATAATCTTTTGCTTAATCCTGTACTAGGGACTAGGGTCGCGGGGGGACACCCAGAACAGGGTAGTCAGTTTGCAGGGCACTCAGACATACTGCTACAGAAAATATTGCTTTAAAAATGATTGCACTTTTATCCGCACTTTATGTACACTTATAAGCACCATTTAAGAAACTACGGCATAAAATCTCCTCCCTGTGTCCGTGTGGGTTTCCTCTGGGTTCTCCTGTTTCCACCCACATTGCTCTAAATTGCCCACATAGTGTGTGCTTGTTAGTGTGGCTGTGTCAGTGAGTGTGCCCAACGATGAATTGGTGCCCTGTCCTGGGTGTATCTGCTCAGCACCAGAGATGTTATCCCCTGGATGGGGAACCCCACTGTGACCCTAGTAGAGGAATTTAAAAGAGAGAAAAAAAAAAAAAAAAAAAGATAATGGACAGATGGATGTTATAACATCCATATGTAGCAAATAATTATTTAGCTAATTTATTAGCCAAAAGAAACATAGATTTGGACTTACAGCTTTTAACATTGAGCTTATTAGCTTTTATAAACAGTAATAAGCACTTAAAAATTCCTTTTTAAAAAAAGGGTAACACTTTTAATAAAAATGTATTAAATTGCATTATATGCACATTCATTAAGCTTTATAACATTTGTTATAAGCCTTTGTTAATGTATATAGATGTTTATAACAATTTGACATAAGGCGTAATAATCTGAATTTATTTATATTTTTGATTCTTTGGATGTTTGTAAGTTAATGAAGTTGTTCTCATAACCCTTTATGAGTGTGGTTGTGTACATTTACGGACTTTAAAAAAAGGCTTGTAACAAGAATTTTAAAGCATTATATATATATACACGTTATAAAGCTTTATAAATGTGTTGGTAATGCATTAAGAATACCAGATCTGGGTAAAGTGTTGCTGAATAAAAAGTTTAAGGATATAGTTTATAATGCATTACGTTATTATAAAGCTTTATGGCATGTTCTTATAACCCTTTATGAGTGTTATGTACATCTATGGACATTAACAAAGGCTTAATTAAGTAACAAGTTTTATTAAGTAGTATGAGTAGTTCATAAAGCGGTGTTAATACTGTATTATGAAAGCCGGATTTAGGTAAAGTGTTACCAAAATGTTCTGAGGACGCATTTGCTTTGCAGTTGAGAATGTTGGAAGTTGAAACTGACAAAAGGACTATGGTAACTCGGATTTGCAACAGATACGATTACATTAAGCAGTAAAGCATCTCAAAATAAACATTACCAAGAGTAAGGGCTACATCTTACTGGGTTTCACGTTTACCAGCCAAGAATAGAAAACTGAGGCTGCAGTGGGCAGAAGCTTGCTAGTTAAAGACTGGTAAAAGCAAAATAGTATAATAAATCTTCAGCTCTACTGAAACACCATAATGTCAACAGCATGGATGCACAGACCTGCCGTGGCTCTAAGAGTTCAGGATGGTTGAGGTGGTGTGATGCTGTAGGGAATTTTATTTTTTTAATGCACGCGGCAGGCTTAGCAATACCAATCAATCATCACCTAAATGCCAGATTGTACTATAAATATGTTCCCAATGCATTTTAAATATGAAGAAGTTAGGAATGAAGTGTAAATGGCAAA
>JAOUQT010317162.1:0-14462 GCA_025769995.1 Xyliphius kryptos | reverse complement strand
GACCAAAAACATGGATTCAAGGTAAATTGCTCTAAATTGCCCCGTATAGTGTGTGTTTGTGGTGGATGTGTGAGTGATTGTGTTCTCTGGTTTCCTCCCACAGTCCAAAAACATGGATTAAAGGTGAATTTAATGCTCTAAATTGCCCAATATAGTGTGTGTTGACGTGTGAGTGAGTGTGTTCTCCGGTTTCCTCCCACAGTCCAAAAACATGGATTCAAGATACATTGAATGCTCTAAATTGGCCAATATAATGTGTGTTTGTGGTGGATGTGCGAGTGAATGTGTGCCCAGTGATGGATTGGCGTCCTGTCTTGGGTGTGTCTGCCCAGCGCTTGGGATGTTCTCCTCTGGATGGACATGGGAAACCACACCGTGACTCTAGTAGAGGAATAAGTGGAAGATAATAGATGGATGGATGGATGTATATATATATATTACTTCTTTGTTTTATTTTTAGTATTAATCTCTACATTTACTCCCCATTAAATGATTTTTTATGTATTTTAGAACGAATTCACTGGATTTAGATTGATTTAAAAGAAAAACTTTCATAAACGTGGGACACGACTTGAAGACCACCTCTGCACTAAACAATATACAACAGCGCCCCCTGTCGTTAAAGGATTGCACAGCGTCAGACAAAAGCTCAACGGGGCGGTGCTTAGTGAATCATGTGCGATTTGAGACGCAGCCCATATGCCAATAACACAACACGTGACCCCGCTGCAGGAAGCAAGATGGACTTTGTGGAGGAGAGATTAGAGAAAATGCTGAAGTTCGGACTGAATTCAGACAGTCTCTTATAAACATGTCCTCACACAAACACACACGGAGCCGCGTGGACTGAGGGGTGAGGGGGGCGTCGCGTGGAATCTGCAGGTTCAGTGACTCTTAAACAAAGATGGATTATTTACTGGAAGTGAAAATAGCAGCCCTCGTTGGGTTGTTAGTCCTCACTCTGATTTTTGGATTAATTCCCGCTCGAGTTAAATGGTTTCGTGAGACCGCAGGGACCGGTGAGTTTGATCCTTTCAATTTCAGAACAAAACCAAAACTGACAACACTCACATCCGACTAGTTAACCTGGTCATGTTACAACCAGCTCATTACAGCCTAATTCATATTCATTATAGGATGCAGTTATCTGGTCTGTCAGTGGATCATTAGGAAGACTCTCTGATCTGAGATCTGACCCTGGTGTCACTTTGATCTTTAAAAGCTCATAGAGGTAACAACCCAAAAAAAGAAAGAAAGAGAAACAGAAAGTTGGTATAGGATTCCTAACTCTATCATTTATTGGACCTTCGTGTCAAAACAGGACCAGAGCAGACTGTAGAGATCAGATCTAATAAAATAAAAGTCCTGATGTGAGGAAATCTACTCTGTAATCGAATCTGATCCTGTCATCAAATACTGTCCTCTGAGGTTTTGATGTACGACTGAGAAACGGGCGCCAAAAACATTATGTGGTTTGAATAATAAAACTAATAAACCTCTCACCCTGATCCTCATTAAACAATTTGTTTCAGAATGTTTAACCGTTTTCTTTGCAGTCGTAGGATTGTGCTTAAGGAACCAGCCCTGTTACCTGAAGGTCCCCGGTTCAATTCCCGGTCCCACCGAGTATTCCGGCTGAAGTGCCCTTGAGTAAGGCATTTAACCCCGATTGCCCCCCCCGGCGCTTTGTGCAGAGCAGCCCACCACTCAGGGCACGTTTGCTCACTTTACTCTGTGTGTGTGTCACTGCAGGATGGGTTCAATGTGGAGGACACACTCCTCTGTGTGTAAGCACTGTAGGCAAAACAGATTACTTATCTTTGGCCGAGACCCATCAGAGACCGTATCAGAATAATATGAAAATGTATTTAAATATTATCTCAACTTCAACTTTTAATAGGAAATATCTCAAAACCTAAAATATTATCTGTATTATTACTTTATTTTGACTTATTTTACCATCTTAACCTTATTTTTTTCTCCCCAAAATGTTAAGCCTGGTAAATAAATATTATCTGTGCATTAAATTCAATTAAAAATGTTTTCTCCGCTGTATGAACCAAAGCGCCAACATGTCCAAAATATCTCAACGTAAAAAAAAAAAGTCTCTTCAGTGATAATTTTCTTAACAAGACGGTAAACATTTTATTGAGGTTAGAAAAACCTCAACCACAGCAATGTAAAAAAAGAAAAAAGAAGGTTGCGTCTCACGTAGATTACATTTTTTTTTTAAGAACTGAAACTGAACTCTCTTTCTCTCTCACACACACAGAGAGAGAGGAAGTTGTAGATGATGTTCTGGGAGTCAGATGATGTGGAACAATGCTGACTTTACATTTTCAGGATTGTTTGTATAAACCGATCATTATGATTAGGATTGTGTCGTCTGTCGCCTCGGTGATTAAATGATCATTAACGGCCGATCGTTATCACCTGATAAAAGTCAGACACTCCTGATTAACTCTGAACTCCTTTGTTTTTTACAGAAACTCATGGGATTGTGCTGAGTTTCATCAGCTGCTTTGCGGGGGGAGTTTTCCTCGCTGCCTGTCTGCTGGACATCATCCCTGATTATCTGTCTGACATCAAGGCACAGATACCCAACGACGCTGTGAGTCGATTCCAAATGTCGACTGTCTGAGCATTACAGTCAGTTTTGTGACTAAAACTACAGAGTGTAGGATTCAGGGCAGAGGTCCAGGTCCGGGGGTCCGGACCCAGACATGGTTTATTGTGGACCCAAACTGATAAACTATTGATTTCGTTCACTGTTTATTTTAATCGTCTGAACTTTTCTTGTCTTTACGATACGGCTGGCGCCGTGCGGTAAGCTTACAGACAAATTGCTTGCGTAGTAAGATTACGCAAGGCGCTCCTCAGCCAATCAGATCACGGTGGGGTTCCCTATGCCCATCCAGGTGAGAACGTCTCGGGCGCTGGGCAGATACTTCCAGGACAGGGCGCCAATCCATCGCTGGGTACACACTCACTCACAAACACACTATACGAGACAATTTGGAGCATTTAATTTTCCTTGAATCCATGTTTTTGGACTGTAGTAGGAAACCCACGCCGACACGGGAAGGACATGGAAACTCCACCCAGATTGAGATTCAAACTGGGAATCCCCAGCACTGAGAGGTGAACGTGCTAGCCACTAAGCCACTAAGCCAGAAATTCCCAGTTCGAATCCCAATCCGAGTGGAGTTTCCATGTCCTCCCCGTGTCTGCGTGGGTTTTCTCCGGGTTCCCACAGTCCAAAAACATGGATTCAAGGTAAATTGAGTGCTCTAAATTGCCCTGTATAGTGTGTAGATGTGTGAGTGAGTGAGTGTGTGCCCAGAGATAGATTGGCATCCTGTGTTGGGTGTTTTCCCCAGGATGGGCATGGGGAACCCCACCGCGACCCTCATAAAGAAACAAGCAGAAGATAATGGAGATGTTTGGCCCTAAATATAGAAATTCGGACCGTCTGGACCCTGACGTACCCCCCCGCTTAGAACAAACCTCTTATACCTACAAAAGTCAACCTTCACCACATTTACGTCGCTAACGCAAACCAAATGTAATCTGTTCTCACCAGACTGACTACCCTGTGGCCGAGTTCATCATGGCATGTGGCTTCTTCACCGTCCTCATCATCGAGAGGCTGGTCCTCAGCTGCACACGACAACACTCTGAGGAATCGACCCCTATCCTGCCCTCTGGAGGTCACGGTCATGCTCATTCGTACCACGCCATAAACGATGCCGAGCGCGACAGCCACCACGTCCACGTGGACCTGCAGGCTCATTCCTCGTTCCGCTCCTTCATGCTCTTCCTGTCTCTCTCACTGCACTCCGTGTTCGAGGGGCTGGCCATCGGGCTGCAAAACACAGACACAAAGGTAAAGGGGTTCATGGCTTTTTATCCAATTGAGAATCACCATGTGGCGCCCCCTGGCTGTAAGGAGGTTATGTTCATGTATAGGAACTAAACATCTCCGAACGTCATTTTTAGGTGCTGGAGATCTGCATCGCCATCCTGGTGCATAAGAGTATCATCGTCTTCAGCCTGTCCGTCAAGCTGGTCCAGAGTGCCGTGCGGCCGACGTGGCTCGCCATCTACATCGTCGTCTTTGCCACCATGTCGCCCGTGGGTATCGGCCTGGGCATCGGTGTGAGTGAGGCTCAGCTGCAGGCAGGGGCGCTCGTCCAGGCGGTGCTGGAAGGCCTGGCAGCAGGAACGTTCATCTACATCACCTTTCTGGAGATCCTCCCTCATGAGCTCAACTCTCCGGAGCATCAGCTGCTGAAGGTTCTCTTCATCTTACTTGGCTTCAGTCTGATGACGGGGCTGTGCTTTCTGGGCTGAAAGACTCAAACTGACGTACACGATGCCTTAAAAAGAAGAATATGCATTTTATTTAAAATACGTTTTTTCCTATGCCGTTTTATTCTAATTTAAACTGACGATGTATTTTTATAAACAGCACTGATGGAATGATTCATGTATTAATTGATTCATGTTTTACTGACATTGCAGAACTTATAGTCTGACAGGTTTTTAGTTATGCTCTTGATTTTATTAGCTCAGCTCATTTATTCCAGTTAAGTAGAGCATGTGCCAACTTCTGCCTGTAAACGCTCAACAAACATTTAAGTTGACGTTTTTGGGGCTTTGTTAGTCCATTGCGTTCCGTATAAATCACATTCAGGATTATAAATGTGTTAATTATTGAACACCGTTGTTTACATTTTGCCTTTGATTACAGTGTCATTTAAATTAATCTCGACATTAACTAAAATCCAGGAACTGTTAATGATGATGATGATCTGGATAATCAATAAAATCATTTTTAAAAATTATATTTGTGTTGGGTCTTGATTTGATAATCATGCTGTTCAGATCAGACATCACAAACGTTACACACGCTGAATGTAAGTCATGTTGCTGATTTCAAGAAAATTCTAAATGAAAACACTGTATGTTAAATGAATTGACAATGAAATGAGAACATTGACTTTGTACAGTTTAGATATATATATGTTTTGGGGAGGCGGCATGGCGGTTTTGTGGTTAGCACATTCGCCTCTCAGCGCTGGGGATTCCTGGTTCGAATCCCTATCTGGGTGGAATTTGCATGTTCTCCCCATGTATGGGGAGACATGCCTGTGGGTTTCCTCCGGGTTCCTCCCACATTCCAAAAAACATAAAGGTAAATGTAATGCTCTAAATTGCCCTGTGTAGTGTGTGTGTGTGTGTGTGTGTGAGTGAGTGAGTGAGTGTGTACCCAGTGATGTATTGGCACCCTGTCCTGGGTGTATCTGCCCGGCGCCCGAGACGTTCTCCTCTGAATGGGCATGGGGAACCCCACCGTGACCATCATAAAGGAATAAGCGGAAGATAATGAATGAATTAAGTTTTGGGGATGATTCTATCAGAATGCTCTAGATTGAACAATTTGGTGTGTGTGTGCGCGTGCGTGTGTGAGCACAGCGATGGATGGGCATGGGGAACTCACCTGGCAACCCTATTAGAGGGTTAAATGGAAGTTAATGAATGAATTAAAATTAATCACTGCATTTAATAATTGCATATATTAGCTTAAGTAGCTGAAACTTCAGTAAAAAGTTGGAAAAAAGAAAACTAAAAAAATGGAACTAACTCAGTGTGTCTCTTTTAAGGTATTTTAAGGAAGGTTCCACCCCACAAAACAGACTTTTATGTCGTTTATGTAGAAATGTATTTATGTAAGTCTAGATAAAGAGTTAAATGTATGTATTTATTTTGAGAAGGCATTAAAACGGATCCACGGCAGCAGTTAGAATTAAATTGGGGGTTTTGACATATTGAATACTTTTTTCTCTTCCACAATGGTATTCCAATAGCTGCTTTCATTACTGGGGAGTTGGCAACAGTGCTGCAGATTTAAAGCTGGACCTTCTTTGTAACCAATAAGATCAGATTTATAAACTGAGATGCCGTAATCATATAAAATTGGGACAAATAGTCTAATCTTAAATAAACTTAGATTTCTTTTTCTCCTGACATTACAACTCGATGTTGATGATCTCAGTTCCTGCGAGATGCTGCCTCTTGTGCTCCATTAATGAACTCGATTAGACAACACTGTCCTAATTTCATGCTTTACAGGACAGTGGGACTGGACCTCACCTCCTCCCAGAGTCCTGCCTCAGTCTCCTCTGCTGCTCATGGTGAGACCGGTACACACCTCTCTCTGCCTCTGTAAGTGCAAAATGAAAGAACAACATTAATACTTTTTTTATTTGCTACCTTATGCAAATAACTTGTACCATTTTTACCAAACTTTATTTCAGAGTAACTTGGATTTAGCAGATTTTTATTAATTCATATCTCTCGTTTTAGCTTCGTGGTACCTGCTGATCTGCAGACATGGCTTCTGTAAGTCCTGTACTTCTAATTTGCACAGAAAAACTTTGTGTTTTTGCAGCTGTAGTGCATCAGCTGAGGTTGTGTGTGTTTGTTAGTAAGTGTGTGTTTTTTTGTCGTGCTGAATTAGACTGGAACATTCCGTGTGGTGTCTGAGGAGGAACAAGTGCTGCGCTCCAAACTGGAACATCTGACCATTACAGACCACGGTCCCGTGTTTGGACCCTGTGGAGAAGTTCCCGATCATACAAGACAGAAGGTTTTTCTGTTGTTTCCTTTTCTTTATTTAATATCTTTATGGCTTGTTCCTGAGTTCCATTCTGCTTTTATTGCACTGATTTTTTTATTCTCTGCCGTTTATAGAGCTCTTTCTCTTCTCTGTATTTTTTTTTTTTGTTATTCTTAATTGTAAAAATTTTGTCTTGATTGATTCTGTACAAGAACAACACAACAAAATGCTGTAATTTGCCCTTTCCTGCATTATTTTTTTTATTCCTTTCATAACCAGTTTCTTTTATTCCTTCCTCACTATTTTAGTCCTGCTTTGTTCCAGTTGTGAGAATGCTTTACAAGGTCATTTTGCAGACCTTCAGCTTCATTTAGTTTTATGTCTGTCTGAATATTTCATTTTTTTCTGCTCAATTGCTCTGTTTTGGTCTGATATTTCACTACTCTTATTTTTAGGCGAAGGACGAGCTGAATGAGACAGATGAGAATCGAGTGTCTGCAGTAAAAGCTCTGAGGTCTCTGATTAGTGAGAAAGCTGCGAGTGGAGATGAATTCTCTCTGGCTGTCCAGCAGAAGTTTAGAGACAAACCAGATTCTTTTATCCTGAGGTTCATCCGTGCCAGAAAGTTCAACGTGGACAGAGCTCATGAACTCATAAAGGGTGGGAAAATTATTTTATCTTTACCATAATGGTTCTGTAGGGCAGCTTTAGATCCCTATAAACTCCCTTGTTTTCTATGCCTGGCGTTTGGTTCATCACACTGTTAAAAACAAAAGTTTCAGCTTAATGAGACCATCCATATTGTGTTCACAGAAGGGCTTTGTGTGGAAATGGGGCATGCCTGTTTATCAAAAACCCTCACACAGTTCAGCCCTAATAATTTACTGGCATGCAAATGAGAAAAGAAAAGGACACATACAGGAGGTTAATTGGTGCATTACAGAGGACAGATTTTAATGTATATTACATTCACCAATGGCCTTAAAGAATATAAACATGGTCTGTTCATGCAATAGAGATAGATAGATTTAAGTTTTAATACAAAAAAATAATAAAATATCTTGTTAATTTTAACAGTGACACATAGATAATAAAAAAACAGAAAATTACATGAAATGAGAAATAAAAATTAACCTAATTTCCCCCCTAATTCTAGCAGAATTCTAAAACACATGTATTTATAACATTCCACCACCAGGTGTCACCAGAACAACGTAAACGTGTGTACTAGCCTTGTGGACGGTTGTGTAACCAGCCTGTTGTCTCACTTGGACATCTGTTCTGTTGAAAACACAATGATAGAAACATTATGCCATACATGGATCATTTCTTTCGGTTAAAAACGATAAGGATTTGGTTTAAGTCCTTTTGTTAAATGTTGTTAATAAAGAAATCCAAAAAGCTCCCATAATAAACTGTTAATTTAAAACTGTTATTATAAAACTGTACATTCTTTTTACAGGTTATGTACGATTTCGCGGAGATTATCCGGAGCTGTTTGAGAATTTGACCCCTGAGGCCGTGCGCAGTACCATTGAGGCAGGTTATCCTCAAATCCTCAGCACACGGGACAAATATGGCCGAGTGGTTCTTCTCTTCAACATCGAGAAATGGGATTTGGAAGAAGTTACTTTTGATGAGGTACATGCATCCATCCATCCATCCATCACCTTACGCTTAATCCTGTACTAGGATCCAGGGGAGAACCTTTCGCACGGTGGGCAGATACACCCAGGACAGGGCGCCAATCTATCGCTGAGCACACTCACTTACACAGCCAAACATACAAGCACACACTATATGGGGCAATTTAGAGCACTCAATTTACCTTGAATCGATGTTTTGGAATGTGGGATAAAACCGGAGAACCCAGAGAAAACCCACGTGGACACGGGGAGAACATGGAAACTCCACCCAGTTCGGGATTCAAACCAGGATCCCTGGAGCTGAGAGGCAAACATGCTAACCACCTGTGCCTCCCTGATGAGGTGTATGTAAGTACCTTCGGAACTTGTTTTTTAAATTGAAAATAGAACTCGAGGGCGACACGGTGGCTAGGTGGTTAGCACACTCGCCTCTCAGCGCTGGGGCTTTCCGGTTTGAATCCCAATCTGGCTGTTTTTTCTATGTCCTCCCAGTGTCTGCATGGGTTTCCTCCCAAATTCCAAAAACATGGATTCAAGGTAAAATAATTGCTCTAAATTGCTCCATATAGTGAGTGAGTCTGTACCCAGCGATGGATTGGCGCCCTGTCCTGGGTGTATCTGCCCTGGATGGGCACCACGACCCCAGTAGAGGAATAAGTGGAGGATAATGAATGAAGGAATAAATGAATATTTAGAACTTAATCAATAATTTTTTTTTTTATGGAAACTTATTAAAAAGTCAATGTTGTTCCTGTTGATCAGACTTTGCGTGCGTACTGTGTGATCCTGGAGAAGCTCCTGGAAAACGAGGAGACTCAGATTAATGGCTTCGTCCTGATTGAGAATTTTAAGGGATTCACCATGCAGCACGCATCCGGCATCAAACACACCGAGCTGAAGAAGATGGTGGACATGTTGCAGGTGTGTAAGTAACAGCTGGATGAGGCTCATTATTCATGTTCGTAATCACAGCTTTGCACAGTGGTGCAGAAATACGTCCTCCCCAAACTTCTGCAGAGTTCACTGCTTGTTCTCGTATTTTCAGTGTTAGAAGAGATTAGAGAGAAAATCCACATCTAAAGAACAGATACGGGAATTTGAAGTGTATATTATCCGTCCAATCGTATTCTTTCCACTCTAGAACAATACGGTTCTGAAGCAGATTTTAACTACCTCATACTTTTGTACAGGACTCGTTCCCGGCACGTTTTAAAGCCGTACATGTGACCCACCAGCCGTGGTACTTCACCACCACTTACAACGTGGCCAAGTCCTTCATGAAGGGTAAACTGCTGGAGCGGGTGAGTACTGCAGTGGATTTTCACAATTAACTGCAACAGAAATCACGTTAAAATTTGGTCCAAGTGCTGCATTGGAGTGGCTTTTTCCTTTTTCTTATTTAATTATTTGATTGTATTTATAATTTTCTAACGATCTCATTATATACACACACAGTATATGTATGTATACAGTACAGGCCAAAAGTTTGGACACACCTTCCAATTAAATGGGTTTTCTGTATTTTCACGACTATTTACATTGTAGATTCTCACTGAAGGCATCAAAACTATGAATGAACACACGAGGAGTTGTGTACTTAACAAAAGAAAGGTGAAATCACTGAAAACGTTTTATATTCTAGGGTCTTCAAAATAGCCCCCTTTGTTCTGATTACTGCTTTGCACACTGTTGGCATTCTCTCAGTGAACTTCAAGAGGTCGTCACCTGACATGGTTTTGTGCCTATAAGGGTTCATTAGGATCATTAATTAAAATGCCAACAGTGTGCACAGCAGTAATCAGAACAAAGGGGGCTATTTGGAAGAACAAGAACAGAAAACGTTTTCAATTATTTCACCTTTTTTTGTCAAGTACACAACTCCACACGTGTTTATTCATAGTTTTGATGCCTTCAGTAAGATTCTACAATGTAAATAGTTGTGGAAGTACAGAAAACGCATTGAATGAGACGGTGTTTCCAAACTTTTGGCCTGTACTGTATATTTTAAAGCATTTATGACTTTTTGTTTTTTTCGCCTCCTTTTTCTGTATGTATGAGTGTGTGTATTGTTTACTTTTTCTTATACTAGGTTTTATATACACATGTAAACAAAGAAAAAAAAAATCATAATTTTGTTGTTCGTAACGTGCAAACGTTTTCTGTTGCAGTTTAAAGAGCGTTAACCGAAACTGTCAGTCGAAATACTTTTGCCTACAAATTAGTAATTTTTACCTCTGTACTCCTCCTCCTCAGGTTTTCGTTCACGGTGAGGAATTAGACGGGTACTTCAGAGACTTCGATGTGAACATCCTCCCTCCAGACTTTGATGGTAAAGGACCGAAATGCGACGGAAGAGAGACGGCGATCCGGCTGTTCGGCTCTGAGGACACAGCTCTTTAACTGAATAAAGCAAAGTGTGTCTGAAACATCCACAATAAAATGGCACAACGATACCAGATCTTTATAAGAGTTTAAATGGAGTGTCTTAATGTGTAATTCGGAACGTTTTTTTTTGACATTTTGTCCCACAAAGCTTTAGAACACAGGAATATTTCCAGATTTGCGTGAAGTATTCAGAACATTTGTAGGAAATTCTGCAACAATGCTGGCGGGTGATCAGATCACAGAACAGCAAAGAAAACTGAAATAAACCACCTATAAACCTACGACCACGGCCTCTTGATGTTCATTTCCCAAAATTACAAGCTGGAACCTAAAGTGTGCCGCTTTGCAGTTCCCAAAACGTACTTCTAAGAAGGTACCAGAGTAATTAAACTTTTTTAAAATTGTTTATACTGTTTTCTGGCAAGACGGTGGCTTAGTGGTTAGCACATTCGCCTCTCAGCGCTGGGGATTCCTGGTTCGAATCCCAATCTGGGTGGCGTTTGCATGTCCTCCCCGTGTCTGCGTGGGTTTCCTCCGGGTTCTCTGGTTTCCTCCCACTTTCCAAAAACATGAAGTTAAATGGAATGCTCTAAATTGCCCTGTATAGTGTGTGTATGTGTGAGTGAGTGTGCACCCAGCGATGGATTGGCGCCCTGTCCTGGGTGTATCGGCCCAGCGCCCGAGACGTTCTCCCCTGGATGGGCACGTGGAACCCCCCACGACCCTCATAAAGGAATAAGTGGAAGATAATGAATGAATGCACATTGCTGAACTGTATAGTGCTTCTCAGGTTTTCTTATTGTGTATCTGTCACTAATAACCAAATGGAATGTATACATGATTGATGATAAATGAGCCAGAACGTTTATCACTATAATGCTTCTAATAATAAAACATGCAGTTGTTTGCGAGTCGGTTTTTTAATAAATGACTCATTTTCATGAGTTCTGAAGATTCATTTTTTAAGAGCATGAGCACCAATTTGGCCATTTCCTTTCTACCATTTTACAGTGTAATGATCATAACAGATTGGATTTTAGTATTTCCGTTTTAATATTATGATGCTCTTTGCCATGTAAGATTTATTTGTGCACATCTGCACAATCATTAAAACTGAACGTCTGTTGCAGCTCCAGATAACAATACAAGCGATTAGCTTTGTGGCTTTTTAGTTTCGTCATCCCTTTTTTCCCCTTTCCTCATTCATTTTAATCGTGAGTGTGCTGGTTTATTTGTGTAGGTAACGGAGCTGCACAACATCAAGAACATCACCAGAATGCCTCGTGAGACTAAGAAGCACGCTGTGGCAATTATCTTTAGCGATGAGACCTCGAAGACGTTTTCCTGTGACTCAGGTAAATGTCTTTTCCATTGTGGAAAGTACTAGTCATCACAGTAATGCAAAAAGTAAAGAAGATAGAGAACTATTTAAACGAAAGTAAGAAGCATAATTAATTCTCTGCACAATAAAATAACTTTTTTTTCAGCTTTTCAGAATAAACTTGTAATAAAAAATAAAAATGTAAATACAAGACTCAAATAAGAATTTTTAAAAGGCAATATTATATGCATTGATCAGCTTTATGTTATGTCTTTGACTCAAAACCCCACAAAAATGTCCTTACACAAGATTCCATCCTGCCTCCCCATTATTAGAAATGTCGACATTTTTTTTTTTCCGGACCTTTGGTCTGACGAACTACAAAATGATCTCAGTCAGACAGGTGTATTATTGGAAATGGAAAAACAAGTGTGATTGTAATTAATGTGATTAATTAAGCAATGATTAAACGTCACAGTTGAGACGCACCAAAGCTCCATCACAGTCATTAAGTGTTGTTTGTTCAATGTTCTACTCAGTGAGCCTTAAAACTGCAAGTGCACCCTCTTAAATGTACTTAAAAGTCACTAATTTGGAAAAAGTAAGCATGCAGCATTAGATCTGCTTGATAGTTCACTACACTGTATGGTAAATCTTTAATGATCTTACATGTATACATTTCAACACAAGTATATTAAATGCATCTATACCTATAAATGCCAAAGCATTGAGTGACTCACTCACTCATCATTAATTCTTCCACTTTCCAAGTACCTACAAGGCTAAAATTAGGCATCGTGATTCCCCACGACCCAAGACAGGGCGCCAATCCATTGCTGGGTACACACTCACTCACACAGCCACTCACACTTACACAGGGCAATTTGGAGCATTCGATTTACCTTGAATCCATGTTTTTGGAATGTGGGAAGAAACCGGAGAACCCGGAGGAAACCCACACAGACACGGGGAGAACATGGAAACTCACCCAGATTGGGATTCGAACCGGGAATCCCCAGCGCTGAGAGGAGAACATGCTAATCACTAGGCCATATATATAACCTCCAAAGCCATCACTCATTCAAAAACAATTGTTATCCAGATCTATCTGTTTAGCTGCAAAAAAAAAATGGCACATTAAAGATGGGGGTAAAATTAAAACCTTAGCATGGTGTCCTAATAGCAAGAAGTTCCTTGGTTCAATCATCAGGCAGGGTGGACAAAGTCCTGTGTAGTGTTGGGTTTGCATATTCTCCCCATGATGTTTTCTCCCACAATCTACCATCATGTTAGATGTGGGTGTATCAGTGATACTAAATTTCTTGTAGGTGTGAATGTGTGTAACGGTTATACTTTGCGTGAACCAACCACCAGTTTGGGGTGTGTTCTTGCCCTTCAACCAATGAAGCTCAGCGTCCAGCACCCCTCTTAAGTCTACGCAGCTCAGAAAGACTAATGAATGTATGGACTCTATGCTTTGTGTATATTTGGTGTGTTTGTGTATGTGTAGAGCTGGAGGCTGAGGAATGGTGTAAGCTGCTGTGCATGGAGTGTGTGGGCAGTCGGATCAATGACATCAGCTTGGGAGAGCCAGATTTATTAGCAGCAGGAGTTCAGAGGGAACAGAACGGTGAGTGTTGCATTACATACAGTTTCTTGCTTTATGGAGTATATTATAGATGAGATCAAATAGCTTCACCAGATGTCCATATTCAGTGTCTTAAAGTGCCCATCGAATTATTTAAGCAATGATAAATAATGGAACTTCTTGCTCACAGTAGGAAGCAGTGTAAACAATAAGCCACCACTGCCCCTGTAGACCGTGATGCAATAAAAATGTGTTCGTGACAAGATTCTCCCCGAAATGTTTATCTATTTCAAGAGCTACCAGTACAGAAATACAGGGATCAGGTTCTGATGCACTCTCTTTTCTGATCTCGGTTCCAAGCTTAGACCTTCTTTGATACAATTACAGATTATTCCAAATGTACTAAAATCAAAACCATATGCATGAAAAAAACGCACACACTATTTGGTGAAGCTGTTAAAAATATATAGGTATCTAAATGTGACAACCATGATTATGTTACTGTAAAGGGGCAGAAGTTAAAAAAATTTAACTACTGCTAAATATTTTTGTGTTTTACTTTAAATGCTTGTTACACTAAACTCTGTGTAAGATCTTTACCTAAAGCATACCTTATAGTTCCTTAAAAAGAGAAAAAAATAATGGGTGACCATGTTGCTTATTAAAAAGGGGCTGAAGAAAGAAAAAGGAAACTATAATTGGTCCATAATTTGTGTTTAGTTTTAAAAGATTGTTATATTATGTCCCGTTTAAGATCTTTATCTTAAGCATTAAAGTTTCTTAAAAACAAAAACATTTGTGGCTTAGTGGTTAGCACCTTCGACTCTCAGCGCTGGGGATTCCTGGTTCGAATCCCAATCTGGGTGGAGTTTGCATGTTCTCCCCATGTCTGCGTGGGTT
>JAOUQT010317151.1:0-13751 GCA_025769995.1 Xyliphius kryptos | reverse complement strand
AATTTAGCATTTCTTTTGGTAAGTAAGGTCTAAGCAAGTTTCCACAGTTAGTGATGGTTTGGGGTGCCATGTCATCTGCTGGTGTTGGTCCATTGTGTTTTCTGGGGTCCAAGGGGTCTGGGGTCCGTGCTAACCAATATGCAACCAAATAACCATATAACCATCCTATAATTATTATTATCTTATCTCATTATCTTCAGCTTAATCCTATAGTAAGGACTAAGGTCGCAGGAGGATTTCCCATGTTTATTCCAGGAAAGAACATTGGGCAATTTAGATTTAGCAATTAATTGACCTTAAATTCATGTTTTTTTAAAACATGAAAACCCAGATTGGGATTCGACCCTGAATCTCCAGCGCTGAAAGGTGGACGTGCCAACCATTACACCACGGTGCCGACTTTTTATTTTTATTATTCATTTATTTATTCATTATCTTCCGCTTAATCCACTATGAGAGTCGCAGGGGTGCAAATCTAACCCTGGGCACACACTCACTCAAACCTGCTAAACACTAAGCAACCGGGCCGCCCATTATTATTATTATTATATTTTTTATTGTATTAATATTATTATTGTTCAACAATTTTTTTAACAACTTACTAAAATTTTATGTAACTACTTTGTTAAAGTCTATTCTCTGAGTTATGCAGCAGTATGCAGGTCTGCCTCAGATCTTCTCTCCTTGAGTCTGTCTCCTCATCTAATTATAGACTGACACGCTTTAATGACATGTGATCAGAGCTCTACAGTTGTCAGTTTTCATATGATTTATTTGAAACATTTGTCTTACCAGAAGATTCTATCGGCTGTTTTAATTATGCGTGAATCTGGAAAAGGTCTCGGATCAAGATGTTCTACTTGACAATTTGTGTCAAAGACACACCGAGATCACTTTACTTTTCGTTAAGGTCAGTGTTGGCTGCAGAATACATAGATAGAGTTTAATACTTGTTGTAATTTAATGATCATCTGATAGAAGTTTGGCTGATTTTGCCACAGGTTCTGCATAGAAAATCTAAACTATTAAGACAGCAAGATTTTGTTACTCCTTTCATTTAGGCATTCAATTTAGATTTAAAAGACTTCTTATAGAATTTTTCAGTCGTGCATTTGTTTCTGTCTCCTGTTATTATGATTAAATAACAAACACATAATTTCATAAACACCTATTTTTCTCGTTCAAAAATAATCACACGACTGGATGGTAACGGTGTTTGTGCAGGATAATAATAAGGGAGGGGTAGCTCAGTGGTTAGGGTGTTGGACTAGCAATATAAGGGGTTTAAATCCCACTGAAGTTACCAATGTGGGTCCTTGAGCAAGACCCTTAACCCTCATTGCTCCAGGGTTGCTGTATCAACCCTGTGTTCAGACCCCAACCAAGTTGGAATACTTGTAAGTCGCTTTGGATCAAAGCGTCTGCTAAATAACTAAATGTAAATGTATGATGGATGGATCATTTATTATCATTTAGCTTTCCTATTTAAGCTCATCATTTTGGTGGTTTACGGTCATTTTGAGGCGGGGCCGAACTTCAAACTCGGAAGTTTTATTTGCGTTCGTTTCGTACCTACGTTACTATTTCTCAAAATATTGTGTATATATTTATTTAGTTCATTTTGCTTTTAGTACATTTTATTTTTTTTTACTATTATTGTGGTACGCCTATGTCAATTGCCTGTAAAAAGAATATCACTGAATAACCTCTTTTAAGCCGATTTTTAAACCAGTAGGGTCCTTGTTTTAGTGCACTGTGTAGTGAACACGACGCGGTTTAGAACACAAAGTGAACTAAACCGCGTTCCAGTGCGCATGTGCACTGAACCGGCGTGCATTCAAGACGGAGGATACAGCAGAATCAAAATGTCATCAAAAAAGAAGAAGAGTAAACGGCAGCAGGAGGATGGGGACTCCAGCGCTGATAGATCTGTCCTGGATGGAGATTCATCAGGAAAGTCCGCTCTCATAGTCACTGACTTCATAGAGAAAGGTAAGCTGTTTAAAAGCTCTGGAACTTATTCAGGAGCCGCTACACGTGTCATTGTATTTAATCTTCAAGATGTTTATGTACTGCAGTCACACAGGTGTTTTCATGTTCAGTAATTTCAATTAATTAAACCAACGCCCATACAGCTCTAAAACTGGGACATGCTTACTTTAGTCTCTTCAATACTTTTGTAAAAAAACAAAAACAATGTCTAAGCAAGCTTTTAAAGATTCTTAACCAGGTTTCACAAACATCACGTGGTTTAATAAAGCCCCGAGGCGCGAGTGGGCGTGCATTATTGTGAATAAAACACAGGAAAGTGGTGTTATTAGGCAGAAAGCAAAGCAGAGTACAGTTACACCTCTTTCCCGTGATTTACCTTCAGTGCCTTACTACTTTATTATTTTTAAAATCCTGTGGACGAAACTCTTATTAGAGTAACTTTATGCCCATGCAATGATCATGCCCCTTACTCATCTCACTCCATTGACTTCCTGTAGCTGCTCGCATTCAGTACATGACACTGACTCTGGCCTACAGGACAGTTGCTGGAGCTGCCCGGCTTACCTTCAGTCCATCTTTACTATGTACACTCCAACTCGTTCACTACGCTGTAGTGACGAATGTCGCCTGGTGATTCCAATTTGCCATAGCGCCAGTTCTCACTCCACTTCATTCACCACTACTAAATGGTGGCATGACCTTCCAAACACCATCCGTTAGGCTGACTCATTCAACATTTTTAAGAACTCTCTCAAAACGCACCTCTTCCACACAAACTTGCTAAAAAAAAAAGGAGAAATAGAGGTGTTGTATGGTGCTGTAGTTTAGCCGTTTTTTGACCTACTGATTTGTGTTGTTCTCTCATTTGTAAGTCGCTTTGGATAAAAGCGTCTGCTTAATGACTAAATGATGAGTGTAAACATCCTAAAGAAAAACCACAATAATTAACATTTCTTACCAAATTTAGCTACAGGACACTGTTATTAAAAGGTTTACTACATACTCTAAATTAATTTCTTTTGGTTTGCCACTAAAATGTATTCTTGGAACCCTCCTAAACTCATTCTGGGCTGCAAAACAATTAGGTACACGTGTTTGTGTGTACAAATGGCTATAGCACATGCAGAGCCTGGAATTGTTGTCCTACGATAACCATGATTTCAAGAATATTTTGGAAATAGCATGTGTGGTAGGTGGTAAACAACCCAAATTCTTTGCAGTCCTGCTTTATGTAAGTGTTTTGTTTTGTACTGTGCGATCACTGTATTCGGCTTGCCTGACCTACAGTGTAACTGGTTTCTCCCTAACTACTGACTCGTGTTGTTCTCTCATTTGTAAGTCGCTTTGGATAAAAGCGTATTGTATGTATTTTGGGAGTGGTAGCTCAGTGGGTGGGGTGTTGGACTATCAATCTGAAGGTTGGGGGTTCAAATCCCAGGTCCACAAGTTACCAATGTGGGTCCTTGAGCAAGACCCTTAACCCTCATTGCTCCAGGGTTGCTGTTTCAACCCTGTGTTCTGACCCCAACCAAGTTGGGATACTTGTAAGTCGCTTTGGATAAAAGCGTCTGCTAAATAACTACATGTAAATATAAAATACACAATCGTGTCGAATCATTATATTACATTATGATTATATATGGAATAAATGTATGAATGTACATATATAAAGGTCACACTTAAACAGCATGTCAACCGCACTTCAGTGAAATTGACCTGTCCGGTTAGGAAGCGACAATGATTGCGAATCAAATTCACACAGCCATATCAGTGTCACTATTGAAGGATGTACAATGTGTGTGTGTGTCTGTGTTTGTCTGTGTTCATTCAGTCTGTGCCCCGCTCCTCATCATCGTCATTACGCCGTGTCTGGCCGTCCCAGAGACGGCCCCCGAGCCCGACTGTTTCGTCACGCCCCAGGGGAACGGCTGTTGTGTCAAACTTTCAGCGATTATCAAGATGAAAATCCAGGAGGACCCCGAGTGTGAGATCTTCTGGAATATTAATGTAAATGCTTTATTCATTATTCTTAAAAAATATTTACCCTCTAGCAGGCCTGCGCACAGTCAAGGGCATGTTCTAAAGTAAAAGGACCACAATTATTCACAAATCTTCAATTTAAAAAGCCTTATATTCCTATTTCTTAGTAATATTATTATTTTTTTTAAATAGATTTTTGATCATGAACAGACTCCAGTTTGAACGATGTCATGTAGGTAACGATGATGACACACAAAACATGGAACTTACTCGTTTTCGCAGACACTAAACGCCCCCCCACACACAACGCTGAAAAGCCGGCGAGCGGCATTCTAACTCTCATTAAAAAAACACAGTAAATGCTTATTAAATCCTTTCATCTAGAATCTCCGTTTTCTTTGAAATGTAGACACGCATCTCGATTTTAACCTTCACATCGATCGAGTAAATCGTTTTCGACGGATGGCGATTTGTTTGACGCTACCTCCCTGAAAACTCCCATTCACTACAATGGAAAATGTCTCGAGACTGATTTTTTTTTTTTTTATACTTTTCGAAACTGCCACGACTATGACATAAATACCATATAAATCGAGCCAGAGTCTCCACTCTCGCACAATGTTTTCGGGTTTTGGGAGGTGTGCCACAGGTAAAAAGCGGATGTCTTATCGAGGTGATCGCGGTTTGTACTCAATATTGACATACGCGAACCCCACCCAACCGGCCACGCCCCTTTTTGGTCCGAAAACTGTAATTGCCATATTCTAAGCATTTTAACCCCTTCGTGGGCACAGCTTCCAAAGCTACATTTACAGAGTGGAAGAAAATCTCCCATGTAGATCTAATCTGCGGTCTCTGTTGTATTTCATTTAATTTTCGCTGCTAAAATTAAAAAAGAAAAAAAAATGTTGTTTATATTTGTTTATATATACTATGGACATATTTTCGTTTTTATGACATGCTACATGTGATGAAAATGACAATAAAGCCTCCTTGAATCCTTAAAAAAGCTTTATTCTAAACTCAATAAACACAGTGGTTTGTAATTTTACCTTCGGTTTTAGTTCATAAATCCATTCGGATCTTACAAAATCTCTTCGAAATAGACAGCGAGGTCCTTTTTCGATTCGCGTCGTAGATATACGCTTTAGTCCTACGTTCGATTCCCGGTTTGGGCAAACAAAAGGTTCTCTCCGTGTGGAGTCGAGCATGGATCGACGTGCCTTTTTTTAGTGAAGCTAATCGCTGCATGACAATTGTAATGTTCACGATTATTTTTTGGACAATATTTGTGCCATCTAAATCTGTATTCGTCTCACCCCTAATTGAAACCGGTGTGAAATGACATCGGTTTTGACTTAAACATGTCCTTCTAGATGAATGACGCAATAGACGCTAAAGCTGCAAAAGGGGGGCTAACTATACTATTCTTAAAAATATTTCTATTTTTAAATAATGGCATTTTTAACACATCGTCCAATTTTAATATTCACGTGACTTCATCTTTTCATCGACAGGGCACAAACGTGGCTACCTACTATCAAAACAAGACAAACAACAGCTCTCCGATTACCTCAGTGACATTACATTCAGTCACAGTGCGGGGATGTCACGATGTGACCTTTAAATCCAATTGCCCCCACGCCGACGTGAGTATTTTGAAATACTTACTGGATGACTGACGATGGCTATAGAAAAGAGAAATCGGATGTTCAGACACGGATCCGATTTAATTTTGTTTATCATTAAATCTATAATTATGCTTGTGTTTTTTTCACTTACAGATCCCTGGCAAGCTTCTATGTAAGTTGAATTTATCATTACAAACAGTATAGTATACACCGGAGATTAAAATTAGAGGACGAAATATTAATATAATGAAATAAAGTCATCTCGACTGAAGAACATTTGAATGATTTTTAGTAGGAATACACCCTGCCACTAGAACCGATCTATATCGCTGGACATAAACTCACACACACACGCACATACAGACCCACACACACACTACAGGGGCGACGGAAAGCGGACAATTTACCTTCGATCCATCCGGACACAGAGAGACAATGAGAACTCCACCCAGTGGTAATGGAGAGGTCCCTGGTGAAAAAAAACTTTGTTCTGATCGACTTTTAAAGACCTACGACTTGTAGCTCACAAACATTCCAGACCAAACAAAATATACACCGTATATGTAGTGCAATGTGGCAAGTGACTAAAGATAACACGAAGACATCACGTATGTTAACGGTCTTAAAATAATACGCCAAGATAAGAGAAAAAAAATAAATCGAACTTACGGCGCCGTCTTACTTCCGCGTTTACAAAGGCGCGGCGATGTTGCTTGTGTGCAAGTGTTGTGACACAGCACCGTCTTAAGGTATTTCGGTCATCGATCCAGATAAATCCATGCTTTCGGCAGGCATTTTTGCGATACATAGACAAGTTATGCAAATCCATGTATTTTCATTATTGATTACCTGCTTATCATTGTTATTTATTGAGATGATTGCCGTGCCCAAAACAGAAAAAAAGTTGACATTTCTTAGCATTTATGCCACGTAAATACATTTAGGGTTTGGAAATGGATGGAAATCTGTGTCATTTAAAGAGTTGTAAAGTTATGTCATCTATAAGTATTAAGACACTGGAAAAAAGGTCCGCCGACACTTCGTTTGAGTGCGGTCTTCAAGGCGACACCCTCGGGAGACAGATTTGCAGTTCGGTACGGTGCGGTCGAGTTCCGTTACATCGAACTCACACAGACGTGCCTTGCGAGGACTTCGGGTTCCGCTATACTAAACGAAAAGGAACCCTCTCACAAACTATACTCTCGAAGTTGTGAAACTAAAACCGTTTGATTTTCTGCACCACAAACACGTTTGCCTGTCACATTAGTTCCGAGCCATATAGTGTTAATGATATCATCATAATTGATACAGGGGTAGTGACTGACACATAAAACACATCAAAATTTCTTCCAGAATCAAACAAGTGTAAATGGCAGTAATGACGCACCGATATATTGTCTTTCTTAATAATTCTGTTCGTAGGTCGCTTGGGGACTTACAATGTGACCCGTGGCATCACGCAAAAAGCCGTTCCGGATGTTAATGAGTTCATGTCAAAGAATAATCGCTCTGACTTGAAGTTAAAACTACCGAATCGGGTAAGTCATGTAAAAACAACAGTGCGATTATATACAGTTAGTGAAGACACCTACTGTGGGTACGCAAAGTATTCAGACCCCTTTAAATTTTACACGCTTTATTTCATTGCAGTCATTTGCTAAAATCAAAAAGATTCAGAAAAACTAAAATTTAGACATTTGTGCAAATTTATTCCAAAAAAAAGAAAAAAATTATTCACACGGCCATAAGTATTCAGACCCTTTGCTGGCACACGCCTGTCTACGAATGAAAATCGTGATGTCGAAGGAACTGCGGCCTCCGTAATCCTTATACGAAAGAAGTTCGGGACGACCGGAACTCTTCCCAGACCCGGCCGTCCGGCCGAACCGAGCGATCGGGGGAGAAGAGCCTAGGTGAGAGAGGTAAAGAAGAACTCAAAGATCACTGTGGCTGAGTCCCAGAAATGACGTAGAAAGAAAGGTCAACACAGTCAACTATCGCCGCAGCCCTCCGCCAGTCTCATTGTCCTCGGTGCGAGACTTATGAAAGCTCGCATTAAAGACTCCCAGACTATGAGAAATAAGATTCTCCTGTCTGATAAAACGAGGATTGAACTTTTTGGCATAAATTCTACGTGGTATGTGTCGAAAAAACAGGCGCTGCTCACCGCCTGCCCGATACGATCCCATCGGTGAAACACGTGGTGGCGGCATCATGCTCTGCCATGATTTTAGCCGATGACTGCAATGGAACAGTAAAAAGGGTTCTGAATACTTTCCATCCCCACAGTACACACTCATTAATGCACAGAAAATAAAAAAGCCACAGGTTATTTTTGCGTGATGGTTAGTACCATACAACAGAGTCTGGATACTATACAAGTGGAACTATTCACTCTCTTAAAAAGCAGTTTACGGCTTTGTGATACATTATCATAATACTTTTTAGATAGGTTTTATGGATGACACTAACGATCTATTATTAATTCATATAATCAACATCTATCTACAGTAAAATAGTTTCTGCCACTGAATCCAAATCAAATGCTTTATGAATCCATGCCACAAGTAGCAGATTCGCCGTGTGAAAATAATGGTGTCGGGCAGTAAATTTATATATAGACATTTTAAAAATGTTTTCTCTATTTTTTAACATTAATTTATCACTATAATGATAAAAATATAACCCTGTTACTTCCCCCCCTCCCCTCCCCAAGGATTCCTACATGGACCGTTCCAGATGTAAGTGATAGCAATCTATACCCATTTTATAAAGTCATTTCCACAACAACTTATATGAGCTGATTGAGATTGTAATCTTAAAATAATGGTATTGCTGAATTTATGTTTAAAAAATGCCATTGTGTAAAATTTAATTGTCCTCTTCTGACTGACTCCCCGTAGTAAGTTTTAGCATAATGACAATTTTAACAAAACACTTAAGTAAAGCGGTATAAAGTATTTTTACTTCAAGCAACAACTTAAATGATCGGTCGACGGACACAAAGTAATACAACCGATGTGAGCAAACAAAACTCACGAAAAAAACTGATACTGGAATGAAGGTTAATGACAGATGTAGGAAATTTAAAACTTAGTGAACGAAATTATTTACACTGAAAAAAAGCCTTCAATGGGCTTGGTAGTTTATTTGTACACTTTTTTGTAAAATTTGGAAACCGTGATGGTACTAAGTGTAACTGCAGTGTAGAAAATCATTTGTCACTCGGTCAATAGCTTCTCCGTGTAGATAGAACGTGGGGCGGAAAACAAACAATAAAAATATGTAACGTGTGTACCTTAAAAGAAATGACTGGTTAGTCTGTATTTAAAGTGTTACATTTTAATATCACGACCTCTACGATACCAGCTTCACAATTAATAAGTGACAACGGTAACCATGACCTTATTAATAAAGCAATAAATCATGTACATGTACAATTTTTTGTCTATTTGTAAACTGGAACTTGCGAACTTCGATAATTTGTCTATATCATGAAATTCTTTTGTAAATGTTTAAATTTTGCCCCCTTACAAAATATTATGTCGAACCCCGACCGTTCTTCACTTTGTTTGGTTTATCAGTGGATCGGCGGCATAGTTGGTTCCTAATCGGTCCCGTGAGTGTGTTCATCCTGACACTACTTTGGATTAGTTGGAAAAATAAGTAAGTATTGAAAGTAAATTATTCACAGCATTGATCATTTTTTATTAAAGTGATTTTTTGTTCATCAATAAAAGGTTAAATATTGTATAATAATTTTATATAAGCCTGTTTTAAATCTGTTTTAAGAAACACACATTTACCCGGGACAAATGGGTTTTTTAGCACTTACGCTAAACATTCCATGCAACATTATATGCTATGCAGAGGTCAGAAACACTTTTTCTTCTTTTTGAAATGCATTTTTAGGATAAACACCAGGTTGACAATAAACTACTTCTCCCAGCAAACTCGGGTAAGTAGAGTAGAAAATTTGCTACGGCAGACCTGCGATTTGTGATTCCTAACGTGTCCGTTTTACTGTTTTTTAATTCCGGAAAGACGCCGACGAACATCTCAGAGTACACCGATGACATCAAGGAGGAGGCGGATACAGATGTCGATGTACAATGTTAACTCGTTATCAGACGGAGACCTGAATGCATGGTTACGTAAAGTGGTCGGTATTCGTTAAAAATAATGATATTTTTCAATAACCTCGTTTTACACTTAGTTTATCCTATTCTTTTACTTAGCGGTTGAGGGCTCTTTTTTCCTTCGATAACATGTCAATAGTTCAGTTACGGTCCTTTGATTGGCCGAGCCATTATTGTCAATGATTCATATTCGGATCAATTATTTTTAATCATGTACAATCGTGGATTGTTTGGAATAAATGACGGGAAAGAGGTGTGACTGTACTCCACTACGCGTCGTGCTTCACGCATCTTTTCTGTGATTTGTCCTGTGCCTTTAAAAAACACCCTCGTTCCCTATATGTCACAGGTGCTTTCTGTCTTTGCGATGACAATTTTGCTCCGATTATTTAAATGCATCGTTTATTGAATAAGGATGTGCACGATAAGACGATATTGTATAGGACCGTGTTTTTTATAATACATTTATAATAGATAAATAATATAACATTATACTGAGGCCTGGCATGATTAAAATATGGCTAACCGGGGTAAATATCACAAGTTTCAGAATTTACAGCTATAACATCTAATCCCAACATTATTTATGAATTGGTGAATTATTTCTAATCCCTGAATTTTGAACACACCTCAAAATCTGTTAGTGCTTAAACTAAACAACAAGGGTTTCTCTGTAGTTAAATCATGTTTCAGGCCTCTATAGAATAATAAAGCGATGTGTTGTGTTTTTTTACATCACTGCTCAGCATGATACAAAGAGATTGTAACATAATTGCAAGGCAAAATGTCATTTTTTTTGGAAGATCACGTTTTCTTATTTGAATCGTGTGATTAGATAATTTAGACATTACGTATCAATCAACAGACTGCGGATGTGACATTGTGCCGTTTCAATAATCACGGGGCGGCTGTTTAATTGTGAAGCTGTGGAAGCTAAAACAAAGAAATGCTGCACCGACGAGAACATATTACTTGGCAGAAGCTTGAACACACACATCATTTAAGTAAAGAATACGACGTACATTTTAAAGGTTATTTCATGAATATTGAATATATGAATATTAAAATATGAATTACCTGTCAAAAACAATTGGTTTAGTTATTTGTAAATGTATATAATTTATTTCCATTGATTTTTGAGGAATGAGAAACCATGTGATTATTATTAAAATACCAGAACAAAGTTTTCAAGGTTTCCATGTAATAAGCATTAAAGGTTTTTAGAAGATTATTGTTACATTATATGGACAAAACTTTTCACCTGAATCTCGACTGTATGCATGTATGTTTTTGGGAACAAGGCCCTCGTGTTCCTGCATGACCGTGCGTCATATAAGGTTTTATATATGTTATTTTCGAAATATGGTTATATTAGCGATAATGTGTTTAGGAAACAAAATTAAAAATTAACCGGTCTTTTGGGATGTAATGCAATCTTGTTTTTTAAAATCAACATTGGTTGCTACACAACGAGATACCGCTCGGTGCTCACCGGGAATCGGTTTAGTACTGTATCCTAATGGAAATGTATATTCTTTAAAAATACACCGGCGCACGGATAGAAATGTGAAGCAGTCAGAGGTGTACATGATTATCGATAACGTTACGGCTGGATAAACCGCTCGGCCAATCACATTTGTGGACCACGACTACCGTATTATGATAGACAAATAAGTTCTGAAACACTTTAGTTTGCATGTGTACTTGACATCAAATATCACTTCTATCATCTGACTGATTATAACTTTAATAAACCTGTACAAGACTGTTGCCCGTGTCACTGAGAGTGAATTTATGAAGCTGGTGTTTTATCGTTTGATGAAAGCAAAAATGATTCAACAATCTTCTTTGTGTTATTATGATATAGCAGTCGTATTTGCAAAAAGATTTTGCAACATTAACGTTTAATTCATTGCATCTATGCCCATTGATCTGGGATCGTGTTCTAAATTTATTGGCACAATTAAAGATTTTGGTTATGAGAGTATACGATGAATCAAAGCAATAGATTATTTATGTTACAGAGATAGAAACACTTTAAACTTTTAACAATGTTTGGTTAAATTACTATTTAGTTTAATAGTAAGGAGTCATCTTTCTTAAACATAGATCACATACAATTTCTTTAAGTTTTACACATAAAAACCGATAACCGACACAAACTCACAACACGTCGCCGTTCTCATGGATGCCACGTCATTGTACAGATTTTGGATACCTCATATAAAAATGACAGTAAAAAACAATATATAATTACACAAAAATCATTTGAATGCGGTTCTTTTTCAAACGCAAAATGAAAATGTAAATTCATTTGCAGGTTTGCATTGTAACGGTTTTGACTTCCTATTTCCTAAAGCAGGCATGACATTACTTTAATCTTCCTTTAAATCTCATAAATCTCTGTTTTTAAGGCCAATGATGTGCGAAAATGGATCAGTCATAAGCATGAACAATGCTTATCTCATTCATTTACACCGGTGAGAAGTGAGAATGAAACTCACCAGGGAGAGATGGTGGATTGTACAAAATACATTTTTTGTTATTTTAAAATTATACTATATGCGTTTGTGAGCATATATGTTATTTATAGACTGTTTCATAACTGAATTTGGAGGACACGTTGTTATTATTAATCACGTAATTTCCGTTCGAGAAAATGTTTCATCTTTATTGTGCGCGATGTGAACCTTGTTAGTTGAATTCAGATGATTTAACGTGGAGCCAGGCGGGTTTCTGACCGTGTCCCCCAAATTAGATGGAACAATTTTGCATTATAAAGGATATACACTCCAAGAGCACCACTATTTAAATAAAGCAAATATTTACTTTGATGAAAAATGTAAAGCATTTTAACAGGTTAATATATTTCATCTCATGATAAATTATTATGCACTCGTGCTATATGTAAGATCCACGGCTCTCTCTTCGGCCAATCGCGACCCGTCGACTCGCATTTAGACTCGACTGCAGAACGTGTAACTAAATCACCGACTGGGTTGACAGAACTAAATAAATACACACTTTCACCTGGTAACTGACTGCTTACTGTAATATTATTGATTTTAAAATTGTACTTATTTTTGTCTGTTATTGAACTGATGATGTATTAAGGTCTATTGACTTTATTCCCTCTTTCCGTTTACTGTTCGTCGATGCTTTAGGTTTCTTTAAACCTGCTTCATGACAGAATGTAATTGGAAAGTGTTCTATGAATCAAACTGAATTAACAGTGATCTGTTTAGAAAATGCTCTGACATAACACTTTACATCTATTAGTAAAGTGAAGACTTGTCAAAGTCCTTTTTGGCAGGGTGACTCCTCAGATACCCAGAATCACAGGCACTGCTTTACTGACGTTTGTTTCCTGCAAACCTGAATTATAATCTCAAACCATCCTCTTCTACATGATCTAAACCTAAAGTACATTACAGAACTCATGACGATACATTTAACGCGTCGGTGGGGCAGCCGTGAGCTATGGCTCAAAAAAAGTAAGTGGCCGTTACAGTACTTACATAATCGGAAGATCATCTGTTTATCGTCCTGCATGCAGCCCCTTTGTCAAAGTGCTCAATGATGAAAATCCCTACATTCTTCCAAGATGGAGATCCTGAGAAAAGTAAAGTACGAATACAGATGATTAATAAAAACTGGTCAGTGATTAATACAATAGTATTCCGGCTGCCGTGTTCTTTCTTTACAGTAGCTGGGTTCTGTTTTTCACTAAATCAGTTTTTTTTTTTACAATCCAAATCAAATGTGTGTTTGTAAGGTTCCATAAATGTGATGTAATTGAGACATTAAAAAATCTGGAATTTTTTGAAAAACAAAGAAGATGCAAAGAAGAATTAAAGATGTACAAAGAGCTAAAGGGGAACTCGGCATCGATGCTGTGCTCTCTGAATGGATCAGTTCAGAACTGAGCAGAGAGAAACACACACACACACACACACACACACACACACACACACACACACACACACACACACACACACACACACACACA
>JAOUQT010317143.1:0-14463 GCA_025769995.1 Xyliphius kryptos | reverse complement strand
CGACTGTAGTAGAGGATTTGGCGGACAATAATGAGACAAGAATTATTAATACAAATTATAGCACCACCGTGGCACATCTGCTGTACAGTGCTAGCGATTCAGGTTCGAATCCCAATCTGGGTGGAGGTTCCATGTTCTCCTAGTGTGAACAGGTTCTGCAGGTTCTCCGGTTTTCTTTCACAGTCTAAAAACATGGATCTGATTTGAATTGCCTGATCCAAATAGCCTATATATAGTGTACGTATAATGGATTGGTGCCCTGTCCTGTGTGCATCTGCCCAGCAAAATGTTCTCCCCTGAATGCAGAGGGTCTTAAGAATAAGATAATGAAATGATGAGCTTTGAAAATCTATTAATAATATTGCATTTAAAAAAAAAAATTATATTGAATTAAATCAATTCATGACCTTTTGTGAATAGCGATTGAACTATACTCCCTGATGCCCATCGCCTCCTTCAGCAGGATTACGCTCCCTGCCCCACCATTCCAACACACACTCCATTATCAGGGGTATTTGAATGTAAAAATACAGAGCTCTTTTCCGGGTTATTGCTCCTTATAGCTGTTATTCCAACACAAACAACAAACACAGGAAGCTGTTGCCACGGCAATGCATCACCTGAGCAGCTGCGTGCTCAGGCATGAAAAAAGGCCAGATACAAAGGAAGGCAGAGGCTGCGTGCAGTGGATTCATCTTTATTAGCTGACACTGAATCTTTCACTGAAGGAGTGGATCACCTACTGCTTTGATTGAATTATGCACGATCATACACAACTCTATTAATACTAACGCACAATGTTGTCTCAGTCAACCAAAAGTGCAGGGACAGGTCTACCAAGACAACTTTATATTATCCTTTTTAAAGACACAATGCTGCAGGGCAGTGATTATTAAACTGTGGTACGCCGGGCAGCACGAGGTCTGGATATACAAAACACGCCCCCTTTTTGCTCCACTTATTGTCCATGTTATCAGTTCCACGTATTGTAAAGATGGACTTTGTAGTTCTACAATCACAGACTGTAGTCCATCAGTTTGTGGACTACAGTACTGTGGTGCCAGGGCGCGATGGGCGGAGTCTGTAGTCGGGAGGCAGGTACGGGGATCAGGTAAACGGTAGCACCCGTGTTGGCTAATTATCTCTCCTGCTGTTTAACAGAAAAAGAAGCCGGAAGTGAGAAGATGGAGAGAGAGAGACTGTGATGGAAGCAACACTGACACCTGAACTGTGCGATAATGTAAAAGCGGGGTATTTTTTGTTTACTGATCGCCTGTTCCATGTGTGACACACCTGAACATATTACAAATACATACTGTGTTAGTTCCCATTACTCTGTTCTCTAATGGTTAGAACCCCAACAGTAGCACCACAGAGCAGAACAGAGTTTGATTGGTGCATTATTCCTATCCCAGCAGTGTCACTAAGGTGTTTAACACCTCTTCCGTTATTTAATTACAATAACGCACAACCTCTTGTAACGCATTGTTTTATTAGGCACGACGCATAGCGGAGTGATTTTTTCACTATGCACAACTTCGAGTGTCTTAATGATTTTATAAAATGGCTACCAACATACTTTAATAAAAGCAAGGTTCAATTTATTAATGCATTTCTTAAAAGGAAAATCGTTAATAAACTGGTCTTTCCCGACGCTTTCTAGTCTGATTTTTAAAGTAAATGCTGATCACGGAGTCACAGGTTTCCGGTTTCTCTAATGAGCAAAAACTGGCATCAAGTGGCCAAATTACAGAACACTGTTCATAAAAAACATGGGGAAATAATGTATTGTATGCATTGATATGAATGTAAAGCGGTCGGAGGTGTGCACTATTGTCAATAATGTCATGGCTGGACCAACGGCTCAGCCAATCAGTGATGTGGCAGCCACTTTTCACAACAGTGCATGACCTTACTGAGTAGGGCTGTACCTAATGATGAATTTTATTATCGATTATTTTTCTCGATTAGTCAACTAATGTAACAACTATTATTCTAATGTGAGTGTGCTGGGAATTTCAAAATAATTTTTCCAAAGAAATAATAAAAAAAAAAAATTGCAATATTTTCTTTGTCATCTCTTAAAAATGCACCACCTAATGTACTTACCCTGTAGATTTCACACTATTCTGGCTTCCAAAATGTGAACATCAATATAAAAATGAAAATAACATACTTAATGTACTAAATTGACATGTTCAAGTGAATTGATGGAAAGGCCCGCGGTCGCTACAGAAATTTCAGGAAGTGATGCGTGACGTCTTTCATGGAAAAGATGAATAACGGCGCTGCTGAACACCAGTGATAACCGATTACGACTGTAATATGTTCCAGCGCTGGTTTGTCAGATTCACAAGATATTTATCAGATAGATGAAGAGGATGATTCTGCAGTGACATTCAGGAATGACAGCAAACATGTGCAGCCAATATACTGCAGAAAGCACAGTGTTGGGATATAGCACCCCCTTTAGGTGTTTGAATGAATAAAATCCACATTTTCCGTGGGTGCGGGCATTTATGTGTCACGGTGACGTAAGTTTATGCAACTCCACATATTTTCGTAATCGATTACATTAATTACATCGAACGCGTTGCCCCAGCCCTGTAACAGAGTCTGTATGGCGTCAGAAAGGGTCGAAAAGTTTTGAGAACTTAAAAACAGAATTCATAAGCAATTTTCTTCGTTGCACATTTTTGCGCTCGTGCTTCTCTCTATCGCCCCCTCGCGTCTAAAAAAATTCTCCTGTTCGATTTTTGTATTTAGGACCCGTTGTAACGGGTGGGCGGGATCTAGACAGTAATTGGCTGCTCGAGAAAAGTCCAGCCCACCCAGCCATGCTTATACATCCAGCGACATCAACAAATCTGCACGAAATGTGTTTTGTTTTTGAAAAATGAGTTGAGAGTTTGTTTACTTCTATCAGCTATTTTAATATCATTATTTTATTTTACAGTTTCACTTTTTAAAATGTGTTAATCCACAATTTGTCATAGTGTAGCATGGCTGGGTGGGCTGGACTTTTCTAGAGCAGCCAATTACTGTCTAGATCCTGCCCACCCGTTAAAACGGGTCCTAAATACAAAAATCGAACGTGAGAAATTTTTAGACGCAAGGGGCCAATAGAAAAAAGAAGCGTGAGCGAAAAAAAAGAAGCGCAAGCGAAAAAATAAGAAGCGCGAGCGAAAAAATGTGCAATGAACAAAACTGCTTACGGATTCTGTTTATAAGTTCTCAAAACTTTTAGACCCTTTCTGATGCCTTAGCAGTGCTTCGGCAGGTGGTGACCACACCTTTTCTCTGTTCACATCCTTTCTGACTGATGTTTTGGTCACTTTTGCATTTTGTCAGTTCTATCACCATAGAGGTAGCATGAGGCGGTGTCTACAACCCTCAGAAGTTTTTTCCACTTTGATTTTGAGTATGATTCCAAATCCAAACCTCCATGGGATAATCATTTTGATTGACATTATGATAATTTTTGTTAATTTGTTCTCAACGCATTACACTATCTACCAAATAAATATTTACTTCTGAGATCTAGAATGTGTTATTTTAGTGTTTCCTTTATTATTTTGAGCAGTGTATATACAATTGCCTAATCCTCTGTTTTTTTATTCCCATAACCAGCCAACTGATAAATACATGTATAACCACCTTATGTATGCAAATGTAAAAAAACATTATATATTATACATATAAGACAATACATTTTCTCATTGCCTCCTTTTTAATTACAAAAACATAAACATTTATCCAAAGCGGCTTACAAATGAGGGAACAACACAAGTCAATAAGTTAAAGCAGAACCAGCTACACTGTAGTATACTCAAAACTAAGCTTCATCTGATCTGTTTTTTAAAAATGCTGAGTGACAGCCTTACAGTGTTGGGAAGATCGTTACACAATTTAGAAGTGGTATATGATGAAGTGAAAATCATCATGATGATGGGGTTGAACCACCAGGCGACATTCTTTACTGGAGCGCAGTGAGAGAGTTGGTGTGTAATTTGAAAAAATGGATTGAAGGTAAGAGGGGGCAGATCGAGAGATTGTCCTGCAGGCCATAAACAGTGCCTTGTACTGAATGCAAGCAGCTACAGGGAGCTAACGGAGAGACATGAGTCAGGCTGCAGGGTGTTGAACCTAAGCTGTAGAGGCCTGATTGTTGAAGCTTGGAGACCAGCAAGCAAAGCATTACAATAATCGTGCTGGGATAGGATGAGAGCTTGGACCAGCAGCTGAGTGGCCTGATTTTTTTTTAATAAAAATAATTCAGTTTAAATGCTTTCAGCCATAAATTCAATTCTAATTATTGACGTGTGTTGCCACAGCATCATTAGCAACATTTAAATATAAAAAGTGAGGGCAGCATGGTAGCAAAGGGGTTAAAACGGTCTCATGTCACAATGTAAAGGAGTGGGTTTGATTTCAGGGTAGAATGAACATCTGTTGTAGGACTTGATTGTTTTTACATAAGGTTTATGCTTCTTCTCATAAATTAAAACATGCTAATGGAATAAATTAATTTGAAAGTGTGATTGAAGAACCAAGTCCATGGTGTATTAAAGCTATTAGGCATGAGAGGGAGTGCATTATTATGAATAAACCACGGTAAAGAGGTGTCAATATTAGTTATTAGGCTGTTACACCTCTTCATGTGGTTTATTCAAAATAATGCACAACCTCGAGTGCCTTATTGTTTTAATAAGACAGTTAACAACACACTATAATAAGAAAAACAAAGTTTGATTCATAAAAGCGTTCACTGAAAGCAAAATCGCTAATAAACTTGTCTTCCATGAAATAATCCAGTCCGTTTTTTTTTTTTAATGAACCCTGACGCAATAAAAGAGTTTGCTGCCATCTACCGGCCAAATTACAGAACGCAGTTTATGAAAAAGTTCATGAAAACAATATTTTATATTGCGCATTTATACAAAATGTGAAGCTATAAGAGGTGTGGGTTATTGTGAATAATGTCACAGCTAGACAAGCGGCTCAGCTAATCCGATTTAAGGACTGAAACTACCCGTTTTATAATAAGGCCTTTAGCCCTATGATCGATGGAAAAGGCTCCAACAGTACCTGCGACTCTGATCAGACCCAGATTACACAATTAGCTTTTTAGAAATTACCTGCTTTACTTTACCAAATTTAATGTAAACATGAAAATGTACACATATACATAAAGAAAATGGTGTGGTAGAGTATTTTTGGTCATTTATATTTTGTGTAAATCAGTCACAATAGGCTGATTGAACTCAAATTAAGGTCTTAAGCATCACTTATCTTCCATTTAGTTGGCCTCCTGGGCTAGCAATATAAATGCAAGTCTGAACTTCAGCATTACTTTTTCCAAAGCCCTATCCCATAATTATCCCCCTCCCACCCTTTTTCCAGAACTGGAAATGATCAAAAAGAAATTCCATACTTTCCATAAAAACCTGCTGGTTTTCGAGGCACAAGCCAGATGTCAGCATCTCTACTCACTGCAAGAAGATTCATCACTAGAAAATAATCATGAAGCAGTAAATGGAGAAACCAGGGACAGAGACTGTAATACATCAGGTATGAAAGCCATGCACAGCTGTATCTCTATGCAACCAGCATTTCAGTTCCATCTCTGTGAGTTTAGAGGAAGCAGAGAGTATAGAAGCTCTGCACATTCCTCAGCTGAATGTCTAGACCAGTAAAATGGTGCCATATGACAGACTACTATTTTACAGCTCCACCTTTCATCACAAGGAAAATAATAATGGCCTATACAGAATAATGGCACATTTAATATTTCAGGGCTGTTCCCTTCAATTTATGTGGAAATTCTTGAACCATTGTTAAAATTCTGAAGTAAAATGTCATATTTAATAACCATTTATAGATCCCTAGCAGAATACCCATGCTGCACTATGGAGGGGGGCTTGTAATGTGAAAGGTAAAATGCACTTGTTTTTGAAATCAGTGAATCAAAATCTTAAATGAATATATATTGTGAGTTGTGACTACGGTGACCACGCGGTTTCTTTCTCACATTAATTTATCAGTAGGTTTTCCAAGGACACGATAAGGAATGATGGAGTCCAGTTTGTGCTTTGTAGGTACTCGCAAAAACCCCAATCCATCCTAGGTGTTGCGTTCGGTGGTGTTAGCAAATGAAAATTTGAACATAGGATCACAGCGCCAAGTTTTAGATCTGGATTAGCTAAGCCATTCCATGACCCTGATATGCTTCTTAGAGCCACTCCTTTTTTTCCTTGGCTGTATGTTTTGGGTCGTTGTCATGCTGGAAGACCCATCCACGACCCATTTTCAGTGCCCTGGCGGAGGCAAGAAGGTCAGCCAGGATTTTGGGATACATGTTCATCTTCCCATCGATGCGGTTAAGTTGGCCTGTGCCCTTAGAAGAAAAACACCCCAAAAACATAATACTGACCCAACCATGCTTGAAGGTGGGGATAGTGTGTTAGGGTCATTTTCTGCATTTTTCTTCCTCCAAACACATCGAGTTGAGTTGAGGCCAAAAAGCTCAATTTTGGCCTTATTTGACCTCATATTACTCAAAGTCATTAATATATTTATTGGAAAACTTGAGGTGGGCCTGGACATGAGCCTTCTTGAGCAGAGGAACCTTGAGTGCACTGCAGGATTTTAAACCATTATGTCTCAGTGTCTTGCCCATTGTGGAGATGTTGGAGTGTCACTAAGTCCGTTGGTAGCTAATATTTAAAAGAGGTGATAATTTAGTCATACAAGTACCGACTTTACTGAGATTAGGGTGTGTCAATAGTGTGTCATGGTTGTGGGGTGTGTCATGGTTTTTAGGGGATCAAATACTTATTTCCCTCAATGGAATGCAAATGTTTTTTTATTAAAATATTATTCAACTTTCACTTTTGATATCAAGCTACGATAAAAACCAAGACTGTTTCTAAATTTGTCAAACGTACAAACCTATAAAATCAGGGAGGTGGGGGGGGGGTGTCAAATGCTTATTTCCTTATTTCCTTATATTCGGGAAATGGGATAATTAGTGATGAGTCAGTTGGTGAATAAGGGATAACCTTTTATTAGTATGGATAAAAGACGTGGGAACTGTCATTCTATACATAAATAAATTAAGCGTATTGTTTAAATAGAGGTGTCCAAACATATTCATCTCGTCCAGGCATCACAGTTCCCTGTTACTTTTATATTTGTGCTTGAATGTAAAAATCAAAGTGAAAATAAATTATGAGGCAATAAATTTAATTTACCACCTAATCACAAACACAATACAATAGTTTACATGGAAAACAGAAAAATGCTAAAATTTACATTCAAATGTATAATATATACAAGAAATGACAAACGTTATTCATTCACACTGATTGGCCAAATGATGACGTGGACAATAAAAGCAGTTTTGCACTGAAGTCAGAGAAAACATTAAATACCGGGCCTTTCCAAAAATGAATTTAATTACACCAGTTTTAGTCAAATACGCCCTCTGCTGGCCATGTTACACTACTGAATGTAAAATAATTTATATTTTGAATTCTACAGATATTTTTACCAGTTAGATGAAAGAATTTTGGGTGTTTTAGGTTTTCGGAAGGTGGCTTGCTGGAATGTACGCATTGTTAAAAAGAAATACAAGAGTTTGACTGGAGATTAAAAACTGTATTTTTTAATATTTAAAACACACGATTTTATTTATACTAATGAATTTGCATGGATGTCTTAAAAGATTGTGGCAAAAAAAGCAAAAAAATTAAATACATAAAATGTGAGGTATGTTGATATTTAATCTAGATATTTACGTTATTCTGGTTGAAGAACCTTACCCATGTGATAAAGTTGATTGCAGCAGATTTAAGGTTCTCAGTCTTACCATGAAGTATAAATCTGTAAATTCCTAATGTGTCATTTGCAGCCAGTCCATCTCTGCCATCCAGTTACTGAGTGTTGGAGGTGATCTGACTGACTGTGATGCGCAGCAGAAGCAACTTACTCCTCTATTTCAGACTGTTTAGGAATTTAGGTTGTTCTTCACCACGGGGTAGAAGTAATTCTCCTCCAATCTTTGGTCCCTTCTTCTCCTGACGAAAAGCAGGCGAAAAAAAAAAATCGTCAGAAAATCTATACTACATAACCAAGACAACTCAGGGTGTATTATTGAATTTCAGAGCTTAACATTTTACCTTTAACATGCCGTCTCTCTCCCACTTAAACAAACCACAGTTACTGCAATGGAACAAGTAAACATCAGTTAGTAAGGTCAGTTATAAAATTAAACACAAAGCTTGGCTTGTGGCTAATGAACCAATCTTGCAGCATTATGCTTCTTGGTTCGATTCCCGGGGCCACCAAGTTCTATGGCTGAAGGGCTAATGTGCAAGGCACCTAATGCCAATTGCTCCACCGGCATCGGGTACAAGTGTTTTACTGCACGGATGGGTTAAATATATTGCAAAATACAGCAGGTAAAACAGATTCACTTGATCACTTTAGGGGCAAAGGTATTCTTGAAAACATTTTACCATTTTAAAGTCCATAGCTGCCACAACTGCTTACCTGCAGGCTGCAGTGGGAAAGCGGCTTAAGCTGATTTTTCTCTGACCACAAGGGCATTTGAAAAAGCGTTTGACGGCGTCGTGCCATTGATAATCATGGTTTTCCTCCACACAGCGATCTGCTGGCTTGAAGTGAGTGTACTTGCACTGCAAATGACAATGATTTGTTAAAAATTTTACAGTTTGCTTTCAACACCAACTGCCAGTGTAAATCTGGATCCTGTTAATGGCAAAAAGCAATTGTTATTGTATCTTTGCACAATATTTTATTTACGACATTCACACAGACACATGGTGGTTAGCAGATTAGCGCTTGGGATTCAGGTTCTCCCTGTGAGTTTCCTCTGGCTTCTCTGGTTTTCTCCCACGGTCCAAAAAAACATGGATTTAAGGTAAATTTAATGCTTTAAATTGTACCTATATAGTGCGACCCTAATATCGGATTAAATGGTATATAATGGATGGATAGATATTCACAAATCCTACTGATTCTATTGTTGCATGATATCTCTTCAAATACATTTTTCTTTCTTACCTGTTCTCACCCGTGATCTGTAAGTAAAGTAAATGCTAGTGATGTCGTTTTTAACAATCAGAGAAGTGCAATTAGCAATAACTAGACCTCCCTAAAAAAAAAAGGATGGGAGGAGATCAGATGAACGGGAGTTGTGTTTGCAGATTGTGTTTTTTGTGATATATTCATCATTCATTTTGTATTGTTCCCACGTGAAAAAAAGTGTATCAATAACTATCTAAGGAATCACTAAATGACTAGTTTTACTATTAACATCCTGAGAAAACAACAAACTGATTTTGTTCAAAGCCAGGTTTGAACATCGAACTAAAAACAATAAAATACAACATACTGTTTTACAAGTAACAGCTCTGCATTTCATTTCTCTGATGCTTTTCATCTTTTCTTCCAACTTTTCTTTCTGCACCAACGGTTCAAAGTAGTCGTGCATTACTTTCTCCTCCATCTAAACACAAAGAAATAAAATGTAACTTACTGAATTAAATATTTCCATGTTTCATTATACTATATAATGCAGACCCATACACACCTCTCCCATAATCCAGGAGTTTGCGGACTTTGCATTTAGAATGCGCTGAAACTCTTTAGAGTTTATGTATTCCAGCTGTTCTCGTTTCCTCTTCTGAGCAGGCTCCTCCTCCTCCTCAGCACCTGGATTCTCACCTGCAATGAGAAGTTAAAAACTCTTTAAGAGCTTTGCTGAGAACTTGGAATTGTCAGCAAAATATAATCACACTGCTAACCTTTAGAAGATGTGAGGTTGTTCTCCACCCTTGCCGTGATGTCATTGCTATTGGAACGCTTTCGTTTTACAGAATTTGGATCATCTTTAATGAGGGATACTCCTTTAGATTGGAGCTTCCTTAATGCAGCCAACTGAAAAAACAAAATAAGATATAAGGAACTTACATGCCTAATGCTGAGATCTATAAAATAAAATTGTAATTAACTGTTAGATTGACTGAAGTTTAAATACATAAATGAAGTTGCACACCTTTGTAGCTGAAAAACTTTTTGAGGGAGGAGGTATAGACATGTCTAGCAATATATCTTCACCCTCTGTTAAGCCTCGGCCCAAAGTGGGTGTGTGAGGTTCGGAGAGACGAGATGGAGATGGAGAGGAGCTCAGAACTCCTGAAGCACCTTTTGTTGAGAGCACAGGAGTTCTGTTTGTAGAAGGTTTAGCCGGAACTGTAGCACTCGTTTTCTGTTGCAGAATTCTAAGAAACACAGTGAAAAAAATAATAACAAAAACTTAAAATTCTAATTAATTTAAATTCCCATTTAGGGGAGACAGTTTCAGGGACTGGAACAGCCCAGAGACAGGGAGCCAGTCTATCACTGGGCACACACACATGTTAATTTTAAATTCCAGATATTCCTAGAGTAAACCCATGTGAACCTAGGAATAACCTGGAAACTCACCAGGTCGTGATTCAAACCTGGATCCCCAGTGCTAAGAGGCAAATGTGCTAACCACTAACTAGCGGTGCAGCATGACGACAAAATCGTTCTTTATAAATGAGTTCTGTACAGTCACTAAATCTCCCATAAAAATATTCTATATCGGACAGAAATAATGACATTAAAGTAATTTAAGAACATTTAAAAATGATTATGAACCTTATTTGAATCTCATCTGCTTTCTTTTGTCTGGCCTGGAGACGTTGTTGGTGAAGCACTTTCTGTTGTTTGAGGAGTTCAGTAGCAGTGATGGACTGAATTGGCGATCCAGTATGTACTGCAAAAAAAAAACGCAGTGGGATTCAAAATCGGCAAACGCATAGTTAATTAGAGCAAATTCTTTAGGGCTTGCTGTTTTCAACCAATAAAAGAAAAACTAAAGTGGTAATTGGATTAAAGACACTGTTTCTGAGTAGTACACAAAATTAAACTATACTGATTTGCTTATGGTAGTATTTGTAGAAACAAGGACTCTGGTAGATGCTGCCCAGAGCTAATGAACTTAAGTAGAGTACTCTGTGGTACGTACCTGTTGCTTTAGACGTTCCTAAATGTTTCTTTATATTGAGAGCTCCAGGTGTCGGCATAGATATCAGGCTTTTGAAGTCATCAGAACATCCACTCACCTGCCCTGAACTTATATCTAAAAAAAAGAAGAAGAAAAAAAAAGACTTTAAACTGGTTGATGGAATTGACCTTTAAAGAGTCAATAAGTTGAATGTACACCATGAGAGTCTTATGTGTAAAAACATAATCTGCGTCATAAGACGTAAATTCCAGATGTGGACCAACAGTGGTTATAGATCCAGAACATGCTTTAACTAGCATTCAGCAGGGTCCAGTTAAATTTTTTTCAAGCCAAGGTCCAGACCTTGTTTGCATCAATGGTTCCTTTAACTCAGGGGTCACCAACCTTTTTGACACTGAGAGCTACTTCAAGAGTACTGAGTATTTTGAGAAGCTACTAGTTTGTTTACACATTTATAGGTCAATAAAGTTTAATATTCCACATTTGGTAGATATTCACATTTTGAGGATGCTTTTTTTTTCATAATATTTTTTAAATAACTTAAATAAATCATAACATAAAAAGAACAAGCTACAGTCAAAATCCCATTTCTACTTATTTATTGAGGTAAGATGATTAATAGCACTGAAACAGCAGCAAAAGACAGTTATGACCGCTAAAGACATTCTGAAAAGTAGACACTGTACAGAAACGTTCATCACAACACTTTAAGCTCAGTTGTTATTTTCACTTAATATCTATTCTTTAGTTTAATTAAAGCTTTTAAAACTATAGGATGCTTATGTTAGTGATGTTTATCTGAAGTGACAGCATTTTTTACACGATCCCTTACTGGCACCTACAGCTGACGCTGCGATTCCAGCTTCCTCAGATAACAAAACTGACCGGAGATTTTGACAAAACAAAGATTGTAGTTTGTTCTCCATTCATTCATTATTTAGAAAACACAGTTTATATGCTGGGCGGCACAATGGATTAGTGGTTAGCACCTTTGCCTCTCAGCGCTGGGGATTCCCGGTTAGAATCCCAATCTGGGTGGAGTTTCCATGTTCTCCCCCTGTCTGCTTGGGTTTCCTCCAGGTTCTTCGGTTTCCTCCCACATTCCAAAAACATGGATCCAAGGTAAATTGAATGCTTTAAATTGCCTATATAGTGTGTGTTTGTGACTGTGTGAGTGAGTGAGTGAGCGAGTGTGTGCCCAGTGATGGATTGGCGTTCTGCCCTGGGTGTATCTGCCCAGTGTCCGAGATGTTCTCCCTAAGATGGGCATGGGGAACCCCAACAGCGACCCTCATAAAGGAATAAGTGGAAGATAATGAATGAATGAATTTATATGCTTTTAAGACTCAAGAGCGAAACACAAATAACTCTCTCAAGCTGCCACTTCTCTGGAAATTTCACAGACAGCACAGTGAGCGCATCAGTTATGCGTCAGATATGATTAAATCATTCATTCATTATCTTCCGCTTAATCCTGTATGAGGGTTGCACTGGGCAAATAAACCCAGGACAGGGCAGCAATCTATTACTAGGCACACACTCTTACACAGACAGACTATATGGGGCAACTTAGAGCAGCCAATTTACCTGAATACATGTTTTTGAACTGTGTGTTTGAAACCAGAGAACCCTAAAGAAATTCACAAGAATACGGAGAGAACATGGAAACTCCATCCAGATTGGGTTTCGAACCAGAAATCCCCAGCGCAGAGAGGCATACGTGCTAACCACTAAGCCACCGTGCCACCTTATATAATTAATATAAAGTTCTCTAAATATTATGTTGTGTTTTTCTGCCTGTAACTTTTGATGTTCACCTACAAACATTATTTTATTTTCAGCGATATTAGGGTTGGTACTTTTTTAAAGACATGCTTAAGATGTTTTGTACCTGACCCGTGTGTACTCCACACTACCGAAACTACACAGATCTGGCTCAGGAGCGCTATTGGTAAACGAAGAACGCACACGATTGGTCTGTGAGTTTACCACATTGTGATGCTCGTACCATGAAGACAAGAAAAGTTCTGCCGCTAAAAATAAAATCAATAGTTTATCGATTTGGGTCCACAGTGCAGAACGTCTAAGTTTGGAACCAGGACCACCTATTAGTGACCTCTAATCTAAACCATTTAATTAGCTTATTTAAACCAATTAATAACTGGCACGTATATTATATCACCACCAATCCTTTCTGCTAATACATGAAATGACATGGTACATTTACTACAACTTCTAAAATACTTTAATTCAGGTTTCTGTACCCAATCATTAAATTCATTCACTATAGGAGCTCATAAGAGCTGAACTCAGATTTAAAAAAAATCTAAAATATAATATAAATGCAGCAAGTAAGCTAATAAATACCATTAATGGGCAGGTAACCTGATATTAACATACTTTAAAAAAGGTAAAACGTTAATTATTATCAAATGTTTTTGTCATTATCATTCACTCATTAAATAAAAAGTACACAAAATACTGTACCAAGTTTTTTGGAAGGAATGGAAGCTAAAACCGCCTGAATTGTGGGCTGTTTTTTCGGCTGTGGTGACGTTCTACAGACAAAATAGAAAACAGTGACTTCAAAACTATAATGCACTTGCCAGAATTCACTTTACATAGAAAGAAAAATCACTTACAGTGATGGTGCACATGCAAGTGAGGACAGACCACCATAGTGGAAGTTGCCTTGACACAGACGCTCCCTTAAACTTCCTTGTTTTTTTATTTTACCGGGGGCGCTACCTGTATAACTGGACTGAAGCTCTGCCCTCTTTGAACTCATCTTCTTGTATTGAGCCTTAACATGATACTGGCAATACTGGCATTCATACTAAGGAAAAGGATAAATAAAACAATCTTTATATTAATATCATAAAGGAAATAAAAACAAGGTTAATACCACACAATAAAAAATAGGGCTGTACCAAATTGACTAGCTGAGTACATGAGTCTCCATTCTTTTTTTTGGCCTTGCAGGTACCAAAGTCCATGGCTTCTCCCAGAATAAGAACTTTTTGTGGATGGTCCACAGTGAGGCAAACCTGGAGAAAAAATGAAAATTGACATTTCAGTGAAGCAGCAAAATGATGTAATTAGGTTTTTTCTTATTTATCTAATAACAAAAGGTTAACACTGTGGCTTAGTATTTAGCAAGTCTACCTCTTGTACTGGGAATCTGGTTCGATTCCTGATCAGGGTGGAGTTTTCATGTTCTCCCTGAGCGAGTTGCTCCGGTTTACATTTACATATAGTTATTTGGCAGACGCTTTTTTTTAGCGACTTACAAGTATCCCAACTTGATGGTTGGGGTCAGAACACAGGGTTGAAACAAGACCCTGGAGCAATGAGGGTTAAGGGTCTTGCTCAAGGACCCACAT
>JAOUQT010317134.1:0-14463 GCA_025769995.1 Xyliphius kryptos | reverse complement strand
GAAATACACTTAAAGTAACCATAAGTTTGTGAGTGATCAAAAGGCATATATCATAAGAGGAAATATTTTTCTCTTCACCCTTCAACAAAAGTTCTATGAAAATACACACTATTATAAAAAGATTTCATTCTCACGATGACCTTTGTTTTTTAGATGGCAGTGTAACTAAATGTAAACACAATTCATTCTTATCTGGAGAGTCAGATAACATTAAACAAACTGTATAAAATTTTACCTTCAATTTAAGAAATTCAAATTGAAGGTCAAGCAGCTCCTCTCAACAGATTCACACTGTTGTCAATTTAAAAATATCAGTAGTTGTGCGGGGTCAGATTTACTCTACACAAATGAAACCTTAAAAAGTCAGAAAATCTTAGTGTTAGTCTTGTTTTTGACATGAATAGATTTCTAATTAATATTAATTGGTATTGATATGTAGACATACAGATGCCTTGTCGATTCCTTCGTGAAGAGAGAAGGGCTGTTGCAGCTTGTCGTGCCACCAACTTGTAGTAAGGTAAAAAAAAGCAGAAAAAGCAGCGTTAATGCACAATAACAGTTAGATGGCCAAAATCAGAATGCTGTTTTGTTCAATGTTTGCTTACTATTTACAAATGCATTCATTTATTATCTTCCGCTATATATATATATAAAATCCTCATGGGGGGGCATTGCCCTTCCTGGGGAGAATGTTTTAGGCGCTGGGCAGATACACCCAGGACAGGGTGCCAATCTATCACTGAGCACACACACACACTATAGAGTCAATTCAAAGCATTCAAACTTTACCTTGAATCCATGTATGATTTGGACTGGGAGGAAACCAGAGTACCCAGAGGAAACCTATGCAGACATGGAGAGAACATGGAAACTCCACCCAGATTGAGATTCAAACCGAGAATCCCCAGTGCTGAGAGGCAAACATGCTAACCAGGTCTTCTGAAGTTACCACTGTGGGTCTTTGAGCAAGACCCTTAACCCTCATTGCTCCAGGGCTGCTGTATCAACCCTGTGTTCTAGTCCCAACCATCAAGTTGGGATACCTGTAAGTTGTTTTGGAGAAAAAGCATCGGCAAAATGACCAAATATTTACGCAGTACATTCACTTTTTATAAAACTTGTTTTCATGTAATTTGGAGTCTCCAGAATAAATTAATTGGATTTACATTGATTTAAATTGAAATAGGGGATAAATGTACTCATTATCTTCCGCTTGATCCTCTATGAGGATTTTGGGTGCTGTGCAAATACACCCAGGACAGGGTGCCAATCCATTGCTCAGCACAAACTCACTCACACACACTATAGGGGCAATTTAGAGCAGCCAATTTAGGAGGAAACCGGAGAACCTGGAGGAAACCCATGCGGACACTCGGAGAACATGGAAACTCTACCTAGATTGAGATTCGAACAGGGAATCCCCAGCGCTGAGAGGTGAATGTGCTAACCACTAAGCCGCCGTGAAACTCACTCACTCCCTTGGAAGATAATTCGACTTTTTACATTTATTTTGTTTTTTTTTTTTTTTTTTTTTTTTTGTAGTTCATTTGTGCTTTATGGCAGGCTAATGAGAAATAATCAAAAGCCACTCCCCTGTCTCGGAACCTCTGATGATCTCTTCCACAAAAACAGCTGCAAACATGGTATTAAATTGATGCTGCCATCATGTGGTAAAAGGCATAACTGAATTTTTTTTTTTTTATGATTTATTTATTCCGACCGATATAAGACTGAATTTGCAGGTCAGGCCAGGTGCAAATTATTCTTTAATCCTTCATTATTGTTGATTAAAACAAGCAAATTGCAAGATGTTAGTTCTGGTTGGGGGATTTGTTTTATTAATTTAGCAGTGACTTCAAGGAGAAACTATAGGGTCTGTTTGTGGCACCGCAAGGACTTTTTTGCATAATATTTGCATAACAGTCCATTTTCCTATTTGAAGCTATGGAACAAAGGAATTACATTGTGGGAGGAAAAATATGTTGGAAACTCAAATCAATTTAAAAAATGAACTTTCTATGTTGATTCTTCTTTTTTTGCATTTAAGCAGTCACTTCTTAAAATGAATACAAAACTTTAATGCTCTAGATTCACATTACATAAATATTTCTTATGTAAATTACATAAATACATTTTGTCCTGTGTTAAATATTTATTCAAAAGACAGTTGTGTTGGGTGGAACGGTTACTTGCCAAAAGTGTCCAATAACATTAGAAAAAAATCATCAGGTTTCTTGCTAGTCACTTTTTAAAAAGAGAATTCTCTAGAAGGTCTATAAAGTGGGTCTTTAAGTCACTAAATATAGTGAAAAAGTCGATAAATTGGCAAAAGTGACCACAAGATGAAGCACCGCCACAACCAGTGGAGAACATTTTGTACCGGGTGCCAATCTACCGCTGGGCACAATCACTCACACAGGCACACACTACAGTATATGGGGCAATTTAGAGCATTTAGTTGACCCTGAGTCCATGTTTTTTGACTGTGGAAGGAAACGCTCGCAGACACGAGGAGAACATGGAAACTCCACCCAAATCGGAATTCAAACCGGGAATCGCCAGCGCTGAGAGGAGAACATGCTAGCCACCGTACAGATGGACGGACAGACAGGCAGACAGACACTTTATCTTGAAGGGAATTTTTGGGCAACCAGCAACGGTAACATATTGCACAAATATACAACCTAAAATACACTGTTCAAAACTTTAAAGAGAACTTAAACAACACAATGTAATTCCAAGTCAACCACACTACTGTGAAACTAACCTGTCCAGTTAGGAAGCAACACTGATTGTGAATCAATTTAACTTGCTGTTGTGCAAATGGAACAGACAACAAGAAGAACTGAGAGGCACTTAGCAAGATTTTCCTCTTTGATTTTGAGTAGGAATCCAAATCCAGACCTTCGTTGGATAATCATTTTGATTTACATTTTGATTGTTATTTTGTTCTCAATGCATTTCATAAATAAAGATTTTCAACTGAAATATTTTATTCATTGAAATCTATGATGTGTTATTTTAGTGTTCCCTTTATTTTTTGAGCATTGAATGAAAACAAAATATAAAAAATGTAACATATTCCTATTGAAGAATTTTTATTTTTGGAGTATTAAAAACCTTATTTGTGGTTGTGGTAGCTCAGTGGTTAGGGAGTTGAGCTAGCAGTTTAAGGGTTGTGGGTTCAAATCCACTAAAGTTACCAATGGGGGTGGTTGAGCAACGCCATTAACCCTCTTTGCTCCAGGGTGCTGTATGTAACCCTGTGTTCTGACCCCATCTAAAAAATTGGTATACTAAGTTGCTTTGGGTAAAAGCGTTTGCAAAATGACCAAATGTAAACGAATATATGTTTTAGCAACAGCAGTGTGTAATGTATTGTGTAACCAGCCAGTCCAGCAGTCACGTGGTTATTTTTCTTGCTTAAGAGTTTAACAGTCTAATATTTTAGGCAAAAGTATAAACGTAACATTAGGTTTAGTCCCAATCAAAACCTTTAACCGTGTAAGTGTGCAGGGTGTAGCTCTTCACTGTGATCCCCTCAGCTGAGCTCGGTTCTGCCCGTTACGCCCCCGTGTGGAATTAGCTTATTAAAATTAATTTCATAACAAGGTAATTTTCTACTCTTTCGATTTGATTGGAGTGCGCGCTTAAATCCCCAACCTGGCAACCCTCGCCCCCTCCCCCTCGCAATCCCCCTAACACCCCTACCCCACCCCACCCCCCGCACGCGCATGTGGAGCGGCTGCTGGCGGACGGGACTTTTCTGCACCAGGCTCGCGCCACTGCGGGGCAGGCAGGCAGGCAGGCAGCACCGTGGCAGCGCGCGCCTCGTCCCTCCGTCCCGCTGACGTCATGCTGCATGTCTCTGAATAGTTGTCATTCTGAGCAAAATGAGGATTTTCTTCTTGGTTCTATCCTGCGTGCGCGGACTCGCCATGGGGGCTTTCCCGAGCAGCGTTCAGATCGGTGAGTTCTGACCCGGACCGGTCCACCCCGTCTTTCTTTATTCTTTCCCCTTTTTTGGGATTCTTGTGTCTTGCACATCTGGATCTGGCTTCCCCCCTTCGTTTTCCAACACCAAGTGCGCGCGCCGAAGGATGCTGACGCGCTCGTGGAAGGCTTTGCGTTCTGGAGTAAGAAAGTCTTTGATTTGGGTGGTTGATCGATCGATCGGGAAGGAGCCCGTCATCCCTTTACTGTCACGCAATCCTGCGCGCGCCACTGCAGTGCGTCCTGCACCGCACTAACCGGCATGCTTCTCTTGTCCGCCTCTGAAAACCGGTTTTATTTTTGTTCTTTTTTTTTTTTTACTCTGAGAGCCGTTTTATAGACGAGCTGCTGCTTTAACAACCAGTTCGAACCCGAATTCATTGATGCGGTGCTGGAACGGTGAGGAATGTGGAGTGAGGGCGCGCTGTGCGTTCCGCTCTGTTCCAGCACTGCATCAATCTGTCCCGCATTAACCCCTCACCCGTCCGTCCATCCCTATATCCGACCATTCATCCACCTGTCCGTTCGACCGCCCGTCCATCCACACATCAATCCGTCCACACATCCATCCGTCTGTCCATCCATCCCCACATTCGTCTATTCATCCACCTGTCCGTCCACCCATCCACACGTCCATCCATCATCCATCCGTCTGTCCATCCATCCCCACATCCGTCTATTCATCCGTCTGTCCGTCCACCCATCCACACGTCCGTCCATCCACACATCCGTTCACCCATCCACATGTCCATCCATCATCCATCCGTCTGTTCGGCCATCCCCACATCCGTCTATTCTACCAACTGTCCGTCCGTCCAGCCACACATCCGTCTACATGTCGTCCATCATCCACCTGTTCGTCCGTCCATCCACACAGCCGTCCATTTATCCACACATCCGTCCATCCATCCACACGTCCATCCATCATCCATTCGTCTATTCGTCCATTCCCACGTCCATCCGTCCACCCACCTGTCCGTCCTTTCTCCATCTTTCCATCCAGGCACAGGGGCAATCTTGCCTTCCTTTATCCACCTCAACTGGCTTGCCCCATCCATTTAACCATCTATCCATCCACCCAGCCAGAAGGGCAACCTTACCTCCCTTCACCCAACCCAACTGGCTTGCCCCAGCCATCCAGCCATGTTCTGCTTCTCCTTCCAGCCAGCCTCCAAATACACAGTGTTTGTTTTTTTTGCCTTAACACCCGGTTCAAACCCAAATAGTTGAAAATCTTAAATTTCAGTATCCAGATTGATGCACTACTAGAACGGTGAGGAATGTGGAGCGACGGCGCGCTGTGCGTTCCTCTCTGTTCAAGCACTGCATCAATCTCTGTCGCACATTAACCCCTCAGTCACCCACCAACTTCGGGGTGATCACACTGTGCATTTTGAATGATTCGGATTTCCGGTCGATAATTCTATAATTAAATAAGGAGTTGTATTTGGTGCAGCATGTAATCTTTCTCTTTCTCTCACCCCCTGCAGGGGGGCTGTTCATCAGAAACACAGATCAGGAGTACACTGCCTTTCGCCTTGCCATATTTCTGCACAACACAAGCCCAAATGCATCCGAGGCCCCCTTTAACCTGGTGCCCCATGTGGACAACATTGAGACTGCCAACAGTTTTGCTGTCACCAACGCATGTGAGTCCAAGCCAAACATCTTTTATTCATTTATTAGTGCGTTCTCATTTGCATATGCAAAAAGGGGACTGAGGGAGGGGGTGGCAGAGGGCTAAGGGTTGGAGGGTTATTTAAAGCAAGCTGGTCCTGGTTGAATGGCAAAGCTGGTAATTACAGGAAAGCTGGTTGACATTAAATATTTTCAAACTACATATGAAAACACAGATTTGAAATTAGACTTGGTGTTTGGAGCCTTGCTGTTTTCTCTGATTCATTACATTAAGGAATTTAATATGTTCTCTGCTTTTCTGTACACCTCATCTGGATATTCTGATAAATGATAAGCTGTGTGATGTGCCTGTAGGTTGTTAATAATAGCGTACTGCCTTGTGATTGGTTCCTGCGGTATCTCCGCTGTACTCAAAGGTGGCACAGCAGTCTTAAATGGCGTCTCATCGAAGGCTCATCTGTCTCCACAGTCCCGCAGTGGTGATCGAATGCTCACTGGTACGATTAAACCTCTTTTGAGGGATGAGCTTCACATCACTGCTGTTGTGAGTTCCCTTGGCTGTTTGTTCGCACTGTGGATAAAAGTAATTGAGTAAAGTCGGGTTCTAGTCAGTCTCTGTAGAACCCTGTGGATGTCCTCCAATGTTGGGTGGCAATGAGTGAGCCATTTGTGGCCAATTAGAAGCTTGGAATCATCAAGAATAGATGGGGTGCTGATACAGTCGTGGCGGTATAATAAAGCAATAAGGTATGAGCGGTTACGTTGGGCCAGTTACACCTCTTTTCCGTGATTTATCTACACTAATAAAAGGCAAAGCCATCACTGACTGTTCACGAAGTCTCCTAATTTCCATATTGTGCTTACCTACCATGTGCTTGGAAAAACTGATGAGTTTTTGCTTTTCTATGTTCAATTGTTTGTCTGGTAATGCCATTGAATGCCAATGAACCTCAGATAAAAAAGGCGTTTTTACGAGTACCTACAACACTGAAACTTGGCATTGTGATTCCCTATTCTGTTCATAAAATAAAACAAAATACTTCTTACCTTCCTACATTTGACGGTTCAATATCGCCATAATACACAAGACCCCTCCAGTGTCAGATTAGGGTCTTCCCGAGTATCTATGGCGTCAAAACGGGTCCAAAAGTTTTGTGAACTCAAAAACAGAATTCGTAAGCAATTTTCTTCATTGCACATTTTTGCGGTTGCGCTTCTCATTTTTGTGATTGTTCGATTTTTGTATTTAGGACCCGTTTTTACGGGTGGGCGGGATCTAGACAGTAATTGGCTGCTCGAGAAAAGTCCAGCCCACCCAGCCATGCTACACTATGACTAATTGTGGATTAACACATTTCAAAAAGTCGGAATGGAAAATAAAATTAAATTAAAAAATTAATGAAAATTAAAATAGCTGATAGAAGTAAGCAAACACTCAACTATTTTTTTTAAAAACAAAACACATTTTGCACATATTAGCTGATGTCGCCCGATGTGTAAGCATGGCTGGGAGGGCTGGACTTTTCTCGAGCAGTCAATTATTGTCTAGATCCCACCCACCCGTTAAAACGCGTCCTAAATACAAAAATCGAACGTGAGAAATTTTTAGACGCTAGGGGGCGATAGATAGAAGTGAAAGGAAAAGCTCGAGAGCAAAAATGAGAAGCGTGAGCATATAAATAAAAGGCACGAGCGAAAAAATATGCAACGAAAAAATTCTCTGCTCAGGCAGCACAGTCTGAAGAAGCGAAAGGGGCTCCAGCAGTTTTACTTTACTACACGAACTTCTGCACACACACACAAACCTGTGGCATTTAAAGCTTTGGAGGCATGTTCAACAGTAAGGAAAGGAGGATAGAGTTCTAGGAAAGATAGGTTGGGCAGATAGTCAGGTAGCCAGCAGTTCCTCAGGATGAGTTTCGCCATGAACAACTCCCCAAGGCCAGTGCTGATCTTGAGTGCCATATACTCGGTCAAAAATTCGGAGAGAGTTCCACAGCAGCTATTTTAAGTAGCTCCAAAAACTTTGTGATTCCTAATCTCCAACTTATACAGTCGTGTATGCAACACTGTGAACCTCTCCAAAATGTTATGATTTATATTCAGTCTGAGTGCCTACGGCTTTGCCCAACACAATCATATGGGGCATTTTCTGGGTACGTTTGACAACTGACACAACTCTTAATTGCCTGATACACCAGAGCAATGCCTAATTGAATCAGCAGAGGGCCAGTGATAAGGTGCCAGACATACGACACGCCACTTCCCCCACACTTCCTTTGTATATCCAGTCGCAAACGTTCCTTTAGGACATGCTGGTTTTTCCGAAACTTGTCTTCTCATTAGTGAAGAAAGATAGTGTTAGTAACATTGAGGGACTATTTAATTAGTTCCATTCTCGTTTCAGAGAGCTTTGCTAGTGAGTTCCTTCAGACAAGATGTCACTATAAGACTCCTCCCTTCTCCGTACAAATACAAAACTCCTCAATCTCACCACCCTAATAACGTCTCAAAACATCCAACCTGTCCCCGTCCTCTAATCAACTCTTTCTTTAACTAACGTCTACATCTTCAACCCTTCTGGTAAAAATCAAAGCATATTCATCTTCAATATTGTGTGTATTGCTTACAAAGTTAACAAACAACTAAATTTGCAGTCACTTGTTGTCTTCAGTCTGAACATGTTTGTCCATAAAGCTCCTCACTGCTCCCTGCACTTTTATCCTGCCCACTAGTTGGCACATTTAAAAATCCGACTTTCCCCCCAGGGGTGGATTTCTGCAGCATCAAAGTACAAAGCTCTTCTGAGACACGCAGCCCCAATAATGTATAATTTTAAATCCATTTATTGCCAGTTGGAGATTAGTTCGGGTCAGGCTGTATACCTCACGGCGTCCCTATTTGTGTTTACATTATCGCAGGAGCCTGGATTTATAATGGATGCCAAGGTTTTATGGGAACCCAATCTCTCACATAACAAGCATTTCTAATTAAGTTGGGGCTCAATGCCTCGTGTAACTAAACCGCCAGAAGGAAAGCAGATTCCCAATAATCAAATAATGGTTGGGGATGAATTCTAAAGAGGGCGCAGGAATAATTGTAGCGGTCCCATTTCGAATCACGGGTTCCCACATCAAAGGCTCCGGAAAACAAGTCCCGAACCGCGCACACCAACGACATCAACAATAAACAAAGTGTGGCAACCAGTCAGGAGCAGCGCAGCGTCTTGGGTGCTTAGCTGGAAGTTTGTTCCTCCATATATGTGAGCTGATTAATCATTTGTCTGCATCAGAGGGCTGTTTTGTTTCTGCAGAAACTCATTAATTGCCTCAAACTGTGCCTCTCCTACATTTTATTTAACAGCATGCTCTGAGGTGACACGACTGACGACTCAATTACTGTTTACAGATCGTCTTGCCCTGCTTTCGGTACACGGCATGCCAAATCCACACGACGACGAATTAATAATTACCATAGCTAATTGTGTTAATACCATGTAATATTACCCATCAACAAAAAAAAAACACTTCAACAACAACCCTTACTGTTACGCTTAATATGCTCAGGAATAAGAGCTGTGATTCAGATTTCTTTGGGCTTTTCAGGCCATTTGTCATCTGGCTTTTATATAAACATCTCCATCACAATCCTCAATCGAATCATTATTACTGGCACGGTCGGAAAGAACCCCACAGTGGGAGCCAGCGTTAATTCTTCTTAAATTGTTGAATTTATTAAAATCTTGTCACTAAACACCTGTTATATGAACTTTTCCAAAATGTAAATAAATCTGAGAACACACCGTGTGACGGGGGCATGGTCGAATGGATAGGAACCAAGGGTAGTTGAAATGTTCACTAGAGGTTCAACTAGTGGTCTAAACAGACAGTTAAACTAAATTAAATGGGAAATTTAATATGAATTAATTTAAGAAAACAGAAACACACAGGCCACAGACACAAATGGATGCCAGACCAGCAGGGGGCGATAGGGTGAATACTTGACAAAAGAACACGTTCTATGGGGGGTTAATAGGCTTAAGGTTACAGAAGACATTTGAGGATGTCAGTGTCTTTTGAGATGTCCAAAAGAAGGCCATAAAGGCCAAAGCCCTCACTGACACACTGACGCAATGTCTCATCACTAATTCTCCCAATCGAATCTAAGACTCCTCCAATTTCACTTTAAGATCGTCCCGTTTCTTTCATTTTCTACCGCCAACGAATTATCGCTTGTCTACATTCAATCATTCGTTTGCTATCGTCAAACACCCCGGATGGATTGGGGTCTTGGCGAGTACCTATAAAGCGGAAACTTGGCTCTGTCCATCCTTAGCGTGTCCTTGGAAAACCTTCTGATGAATTTACGTAAAAAAGCAATCGCGTGGACACCGCTGTCACAACTCACACTATATTCCTTCCACATTTTCATTTCAGATTTTGTATTGACACAAACCATAAACTATTGTCACTCTATAATAATTCCTTCATTTGAAATAAATAAACTCCAATGCAATCACTCACTCAAATACTATTGCCTTTCAACTTTCACGTTGTTATCAAGTTCTCCACCGAAGCACAGCACAGGGTAACTTGATGGATCGAGATCTTTTTTATCTAAGGTTTAGCATGTTCTCCAAGTGTCTGCATGTTTTTTCATTTTTCTGGACATATTGGTTTTCTTGCTGTGATGATTTAGAGATAATGTGATAAGACGTCATTGCTGCTGATCATTATAGAAGGGGAAGCTGTAGATATCGACATACTTCAGTTTATTAGTGTACATGAGGAAACTGAAGCTAACTAGGACAGGAAGAACATGACAAACAGAAGTATTAAACCTCACGTTGTAGGTCATTGCTGTTTGAACATCAGCTAAGAATAAGGCATGCTATTTGTATGTGAAAAGCCTTTAAATGGCAGTAATCAGTGAAGGCAGTACTTGTGCGAGCTGAGTGTCCGTCCCACGCTGGAAATCCATACTTGATTTGCTTCTAAACCGTTTGATTCCAAACACTCGAGCTCTCATCTTAAACTGCTTATCTGAAGCAAGGAGTGGGATCCAGTGAGAGCTATCGGATCCACCCGTGTGATGATGTCCTAAAGAGCCAGAGAAAAAAAAAACAACAAAAAGCTGCTAAAACCTGACCTTTGCATGAAGCATCTTCATTTGCGAGCTGTCTTTCAACGCTGATGGAAAAGGTCAGAGCGCAGGGCTAAAAAACATACTCATGAGTAATTGGTCAGTTACGCTCTTGCTGTGTCTCTGTTAACCTTGTTACCTCACAACAGGAACTGGGAACACGTGAGAACAGAGGCAGAATGTTTCACTAAATAAAATTAAAAAAAAAACAAACATTAATAATGGGTTTACTGTCTGGCCTTTATCTGTCTCAGGTTCTCTCAGACTCTGTGATGATCCAATCGGAGGTCTTAGTTACAGGACGCCTTGTTAAGTTGGTTTGGAAAACCCAACATCTTGTTCTTCATCTTCTTCTTCTTATTACTATTATTCTCACAAGTTTCTCGTCTCACAACTTTTAATGTACAACCCATAGCCACATTGATTGCTTGAACATTTTGGGGGAATTGTTCTTATGGGAAACCATTCAAATGTTTTATCATTTTTATTTTATTTCAAACCATTTTATAACTTATTTGCTTTTGGGTTCTTTTTTTTCTTTTTTTAGCCATATTTATCCTTTCCAAGTCCACTTTTGGAAGTTAGTTCACAAACTGCCCTTTCTAGTTTAACATTAACATTCATAAAAATTAACATTCATAACGTTCTCATCCCGCAGCTTTAAGCGTGCAACATTAAAATTTGGCAGTAGCATACTAGGCAACCATAGCCCCATAAATGTCTTTTTCTTGTCCTTAAAACAAAATGGTAGATGATTTTTGTGCCACACTTTATTAGCCTCATATATTCTTCAAAAGCAAAATCAGGCCCGCCACCACGACGATAAAACACATCATAGCTGACAATGTAGAGCGAGAGTTTCGGCCGCAAATTTTTGACGAAGACGTTTTCGATTGGTGACCTGACGGCCCTGGTTTTACGCCAAAGCTTCGGCTGAACGCTGTTCGGCAAGCCATGTTGATTGGACAGGATGGCATTATCACATTAATTCTGGCTGATAGGGACAACTTCAAAACTAAGTTCGACCATCAAAATAACATGTATTTAAGTTGTGACACCAATGGGATAAGTTTAGCATAAAGGTCTTTGAATTAATTTAATGTCACCTGAACTCCTAAACATCTAAAACTTTGTTGTGCTATTTTAAAGGGCAGAGAGCGAGCGCACTCACCTGCCACAGCATTGAGCGTAAGTAACTCACTTTTTTGGAGATTTAGTCTAGTGAATGTGTCAAGGGTGGATATGGCCACTGGGACTGAAGAGTGAAGATTGGAGACGAGAAGGAGGAGATCATCTGCATACAGCATCGCCATCTGCTCCAGACCACGCCTAGTGAACCCATTAATTTGAGGGTTGGACCGGAAAGCTATTGACAAGGGCTCAATTGCAAGGGCGAACAAGAGGGGCCTCAAAGGGCATCCCTGATCATTGCAAAGGAATAAAAGCTGATTAAATATTATTAGTCCTGACAGACGCCACCGGTTTAGCATGGAGTAAACGGACCCATTAAATAAAACAATGACCAAAGCCAAATTTAGTCAATGTATAAAAAAGATCCCATTCCACTCTGTCAAATGCATTCTCTGCATCCATAGAAATGACTGCTTCTGATAAACTTGGATTGGAGGGTGTATATAATGTATTGAACAACCGTCTCAAATTAAAAGAGAGTAATTAATAATTCCAGTTTGGTCAGGAGATATGATTACAGGTAATACTGATTAAAATCTACATTAAGTAGACTTATTGGTCAGTAAGAAGCACAATCCAGAGCCCCTTTATCTTTTTTGAGAATAACACAAATAACAGCTTTATTGAGAAATCTTGGTAGAGTCCCAACTTTCAAAGATTTGTTGAACATGTCCAATAACAGAGTAGCTAATTTATCAAAAAACTTAAGATAAAATTCAATTGGGAAGTTGTCCGGGCCAGGAGATTTTCCAGATTGCATTTAGCCAATTGCTAATCTGAGACTTTCAAGAAGTGTTGCTTATGCAAGCAGACGCTTTTCCTTATCGTCAGGAGTTGTGCTGGTAGGGCATTAGCGTAGCGCTTTCGAGAAGGATGTGTAAAATAAATAAATACAGAACCGTATTTTGATTACAACATGGTTACGCATGATGTAAGATGACCCACGAGAAAGTAGCGTGCCTCATATATCCAGACGTGTCATTATAAATTGGAGGTGCCCGGGGGTATCCCCTTCCATCCACTTTGCACATGAGGCAATACGAGGTAGTTGGATGGACGATCAGCAGAGGGGTTGTGGGGGGAGGGGGGAATTGACCTCCAACTGAGAGTAAGATGTCTGCTGTATATAGGAGGCAAGCTACTTTTCTGTGGGCCTGTATCAAGTTACTGAATATCAAACTTCCCCAAACTTTCAAACAAGACTGTCTCTGTTGTTTTGGATCCTAATTGGTATTCAGAAACTGCTTCACCTTCAAAGCTTAGTGGGATAAATGTGCCGTGCCATGTAATCACACAGATTCCATGTTCGCGGCGCTCGTTTTTAACACCGATGGTGACGGCTGCATTGAAATTCTCCTCAGTGTTTCTCTTGTTGCTGCTACAATGAGCTCCATTTCACATCATGGGAAAACCGCTTGCAAATTCTGCCAAGGCACTAAAATTACTACTTAACTGGCTGACCCAGCCCACTAGTTTTGAGGCACAGTGATTTTTGCATTCCCAAGAGGAGCGTGACTGTTACAGGAGATGTACTTCAATAACGTCTGGCCTAATTAAATTGAGTTGACAAAAACAAGAAGCCTATTGTTTAAATGAAGCCTGCTATGCTGCAGCTGGGGGACGGAGTTCTGTGGCATATTTGGAGCAACGACATTTAAACCCAAGAGGAACATTACTTTAGACGGAACAGGAAAAAACATTTAATTCAACGTCCCAGAAGTTTGACGTTACGCTGATATTTCAAAGCAGTAAAACTAAGAAATTAAAACTCCATTGAATTTTGGAGCAACACATTTACAATGACTTTTTAAATTAGACTTATATATACTGCATCAGATAAGTGACTGTTGAAGGAAACATCATCACAGCACGTGGTACTAAGTGGGATGTATGAGGCAGAGCATTTTATCCTCAAGGTTGATGTTAGGAGGAAAACAAATCAGAAAAAGAAATAAGACCTGTAGTCTACAACACCACTTTTCTTGTGAGGTGTCCCAGTTTGTATGTAGGACTTTTACATAAAATGTAGGAATATTACATAAAATAATACTGATTATGGCACATTATCAAATAATGGGAAATAGGAAACAGTTCAAAGGGAAATGTATGTTTTATAAAAATATGTGACTACAAAAGATATCTCACTAATAAATGGCAAAGCCCCCACTAACTACTTACTAATTCTCCTTCCCAAGTACCTGAAAGGTTACAATTTTTCATCGTGATATCCAATCAAGCCTTTGGAAAAACGAGTGATGTTTTCCTACTTTCAATTGTTGGTTTGGTATCGCCGTCGAATGCAAGAGGCCTCCAGTGTCACATCATGGTATTCCCAAGTTCCTACAAGGCTACAATACATTTACATTTAGTTATTTAACAGACGCTTTTATCCAAAGCGACATACAGGTATCCCAAGTAACATACTTGGTTGGGGTCAGAACACAGGGTTGATACAGGACCCTGGAGCAATGAGGGTTAAGGGTCTTGCTCAAGGACCCA
>JAOUQT010317113.1:0-14465 GCA_025769995.1 Xyliphius kryptos | reverse complement strand
ACGGCGCCCGGGGAGCAATTGGGGTTAGGTGCCTTGCTCAAGGGCACTTCAGCCATGGTACTTGGTGGGACTGGAAACCGAACCGGCAACCTTTAGATTGCAAGGCTGGTTCCCTAACCACAAGCCTACAACTTCCCCAAACTGATAAGAACAGATACTACACTTGATCTTAGCCAAAAGGCCGAGAAGCGGCCTTATAAAGTTGTGATTTTTTTATATTTAATTGATTTAGTTTTTGTAATGAAACTAAAAATGTCATTTATGATGAACATCAGCTTATTAAACAATGAACCAGGGCTTCATGGATTTAGGTTTTTATAGACTAATTCTAATTAGATGTTGTGTGAGGTGCTGTAGTTAAACCCAGTGATCGTAGAGCGAAAGGCAGTGACACACCTTGGGCAGGTCAACAGTCTATAGCAAAGCAGACACACACACCCCAACACATTTACATTTGGTGGTGAATTTTTGTGTCGTCCATTCACTTACTGTGGAATAAAACAAATTTTTACCCCTGCTTGGAAACATGACCAAGGGCATCTTTGCTGTGAGGCAGGTGCACCATCCTAGCACTGTCTCACCCTCACCTTAAAATATATATATTATATATACTGGGCAAAAGCTTAAAATTTACACCAGTCATCACAGATATGATTACAGACTTGTTAAGTAATTGTAAGTTGCATTTTGATGAATGTTGTTGTCTCACTACGAACCAAAACTTATCTTAAATAACGGAGTCAGCAAAACCTCTTTGTAATCAGCTGTAATAATTGCGTTGTTGGATTTGTGTAGTAGTTGTGACGGGAAGATGACAGATTAATGGCTGTTACTTTTATGTCTAAAGTTAAAGGCTCCAATAATGAACATGTGATTAACTCATCGGCGACACGTGGCTTAGTGGTTAGCACGTTTGCCTCTCAGCGCTAGGGATTCCCGGTTTGAATCCCAATCTGGGTGGAGTTTCCATGTTCTCCCCATGTCTGTGTGGGTTTTCTCCGGGTTCTCCGGTTTCCTCCCACATCCCAAAAACATGAATGCAAGGTAAATTGAGTGCTCTAAATTGCCCTGTATAGTGTGTGTTTGTGTGTGAGTGTGTGCCCAGCGATGGATTGGTGCCCTGTCCTGGGTCTATCTGCCCAGCGCCCAATATGTTCTCCCCTGGATGGGCATGGGAAACCCCCCCCTGCAACCCTCATAAAGGAATAAGCGGAAGATAATGAATGAGGGATTAACTGATGACTTGTGTATTGTAGAGAACATACCAGCTTTTTTTAAAGTACATAAAGCTGCTGGCTGAACTGAATGTTGTATTATGCTTGTAACAACAATTAAAGTCAAGATACACAAAATACATGAAAAGCTTTTGAATAATTGTGTAAAAACATGATCAAGCAAACATGGCAAGCCTTAAGCTGCTGTTGATCATACGGCATGGTAAACACACCCAACCAAAAGCTTATGTCCAACACTGGTTTCATAAAACGTTCTTCTCTGAAGAAGTTCTTCTCATTTGTAATATGAGCTTGTAAAATGCTCATGTTTCCAGTTTTTGCAAGTTTTGTTTTTACCTTTAAATATATGTAAAAATATAAATTTGTGCATATCCTTGCTGTGCTTAAAAAGATTTGTTTATTTCAGTTCTAGCATGAACACTGCATTTCTCAAATATTTTGACCTTATTGTATTGTCACAATAAAGACTGGAGAGTCATATTTATGTTTCGCCTACAGATGGCTGTGCAATGAATCTCTTCCCCCTACTTCACGCCGTTGGGCAGTTGAAGGCTTGGCCTACCTCACATTTGATGCTGATGTGAAAGAGGAATTTGTGGAGGATAAGAATGCTCTCCAGGCTATGTTTCAACTGGCAAAGGTAAAAATAGAAATAACTGTGTATACCGTCATGTTCTGTTTAGTTCTGTGCAGTGAAAATTTGGTATTTTTGGGAATATACAAAGACTTTTTGTAAGAGATATACAACGTTAAATTTGAATTGTCTTTTTTTCATCACATTTTGACATATTTGAACATATTGAAATACACTGCTCAATAAATAAAGGAAACACTAAAATAACACATTCTAGATCTCAATGAATAATTTTTTTTTTGTTAAAAATATGTATTTAGTAGATAGTTGAGAACAAAATAACATAAAAAATGATCAAAATGTATTTCAAGATGAGTGTCCCATGGAGGTCACGCACTCAAAATCAAAGTGGAAAATTAAATGACAGGCTGATCCAGACAAGTTACAATGAGGCTCAGTAGTGTGTGCCCTCCACGTGCCTTTACGACCTTCCTACAACACCTGGGCATGCTTCTAATGGTGGTCTCTCCTCCGGCCCCCTCCATGTCTCTTGGTATCTGCTCCATGCTCTGGACACTGTGCTGACAGACACAGCAAACCTTCTTTCCACAGCTGGCATTGATGCAAAACATCAGCCAGACAGGATGAGAACAGTGAGAACAGCTTTATGGGGTGGGGGGGGGTGTCTTGATAAGTGCCTCTCATTTCTACCTGTTGTCTGTTCCATTTGCACAACAGCAAGTGGTTTTGATTCACAATCAGTGTTGCTTTCTAACTGGACAGCTTGATTTCACAGAAGTGTGGTTGACTTGGAGTTACATTGTGTTGTTTAAGTGTTCCCTTTTTTTAAACAGTGTACTTTTGGCTAGAAATCTTCATTAACATTTTTTGGCTGAATTAAACTTAATGGATCAATGACATTATTAAATGGGTTCCTACATTTGACTAGGCTACATTTTCCATTTGACATTTTATTAAATGATAAATGTAGTAAATATTTAAAAACCCTGCATTAAAATGTTCTTCACAAATAATTATGATATGTTTGTGTATGTTTGTAAAAAATCTTTGAAACTTTTTACAGGAATGTAAAAACTTTCATGTACAACTCAACACTTTCCACCAAACCGTTCACACTTTTTAAATATTCATAAATTGTATAAAATCACCATTATACTGTGACCTGCATTGATTCTGATGTTTTTTCATTCTGCAGTCGGATGATAAAACAGTATTGTTCGCCATCGGTTCCACTTTGGTCAACTGCACTAACAGTTACGATGTTGAAAAACCAGATCCTCAGATGGTGGAACTTGCCAAGTATGCTAAGCAGCATGTACCAGAAGAGCATCCAAAGGTACAGGTGTATGCTGGCATGCAAAGTTTTAGGCATCACAGTCAAATGACTTATTTTCTTATTTTTAAGGTAGAAAACCCATCCTCTTCAGGAAATCCTCACATGAACATTCAGTATTTATATACTGGATTTAACACAATAAAAGAAACTTTGAACTAAATGTGCCATGTATAAAAACAATGAGTTTTCTATTTAGATTCAGATACATTGTTTCTTTAAAGTTAAAAGTGATCGTAGATCATATATGGATTTCTAGTACATTTTCAAATTTTATCCCTGCTCACACTTTATGTCTGATACTTAAATTTAATTAAAAATACAATAAAAAATGTCATTTATAAATATTTACAAAACCTAAACTTCAACTCAGTACTATTATGACTTTTTGTATTATTGTTTTGAATGTAGGATGCTCAGTCTTTTGTGGAGAAGAGGCTAACTAAACTTTCAGAGGCTGGGGTAGTATCAGCTCTGGTGTGTATGGTCAAGCAAGAAAGTCCAGCCCTTACTGACACCTGCAGAGAATGCATTGCCAGGTCTGTATTTACTTTGAATGACTGCATTTTTATATGGTCTTTGACGAAAATGTATTTACAGGATTTACATACAGTACGACTCAAATGTCTGAACGTCGTCTTTTTGCTCCATTGTCGTAGCATGGCAATAAAAAAATGGATAAAAATGTGAACCCTGGTCAGGAATGTCCAAACATTATATGATATTTGGTCAATTTCCAGACGCATTTATCCAAAGCGACGTACAACTATCCCAATTCGATGGCTAGGATAAGAACACAGGGACCCACATTGGTAACTTCAATGAACCTTGGATTTAAACCCTCAAGCTTTAGATTGATAACCACTGAGCTACGACTCCCTAGCATTGTATGTCAGTGTGTATCAGTTGGAGGTTGGATATGTTGGTTTGTGTGTAAATCTGTATATATGAGCCGGATAAACAATACACTCTCCTCTATTGCATTAGGGTATTTTTAGCGCTGGTGGAACGGCAGGAGGATCGGGGAATAGTAGTGGCACAGGGTGGAGGAAAAGTAAGATACAACCATCAGAATGTATTAATCCTTAAAAAAGATGAATGTAATGTATTTAAATATTGACAAAGTTGTACCCCACAGGCTTTGTTGCCACTGGCGTCTGAGAGCACTGATGTGGGCAAAATTAAAGCAGCCCAGGCCCTGGCGAAAATCACCATCACCTCAAACCCTGAGATTGCCTTTCCTGGAGAAAGGGTGAGACGCTGATTCTAAACCCCCTCTTTTGTTTGTATTTTGTCATCCTCTTAATAAGTACACAAGTACCACAATTATATCTTGGTAAATTCAAAACATTACAAAAAATAATTCAAGGTTTTATATATACATTTGGTTTTTAATAATGTAAAATTACCTGTATCATGATTAGACATGGTTTTCTTAAACATCATCAATTACTTAAAAAGGTTTTCTACATTTCTGTCTTTGTGTTTACATATAGGTCTATGAGGTGGTGCGCCCCCTGGTCACTCTCCTGGCTTTGAATTGTTCTCTTCTACAGAACTTTGAAGCTCTGATGGCTCTTACCAACCTGGCTGGCATCAATGACAGGCTCAGGTCAGACTAACAGCATTCATGCAAACACTGATAGATAAAAACGTTCTAAAAATGTGCTTTAAAGCTTTAAAAAACGGTTTGTAAATCGTAGACAAAAGATCATTAAGGAAAAGGCTGTGCCAAAAGTGGAGGGCTACATGTTTGAGGAGCATGATCTGGTGCGAGCAGCAGCCACTGAGTGTATGTGCAACTTGGTTTTGAGTCCTGAGGTACGTTTCTTCTCTACAACAATGTGAGGAAGTGTTTTTCATCATGTGAGAATGTTCATGCATAGAGGATTTATATGGGTCTGATCTTTTAGGTACAGAAACTTTATCAAGTTACTGACAGTGACCGGTTAAAGCTGTTGGTTCTGTACAGTGGAGAGGATGATGAGAGACTGAGGAAGGCTGCAGCAGGAACCCTGGCAATACTGACTGGGGAAATGCCCGAGTTGTGTTCAAGAATCCCCAGCACGGTGAGGGTTTTGATTTTTTTTTTTTTTATTATTATTATTTATTATATGCTTATAGGTGTATTGTTTTTTTTTTATAAAAGTTAATAATAACGTCCAAGCATACAAGAATGAAAATTATTTATTAGAATGATAATTCTTATAAATTTTATTCGTTTGTTAAAAATTTTAAATCTTTGAAAGTTTTTCACTGATAGCTTTGTAATTTTGGCACAATGTTGCATTTGAATACGCTAGTGTTTTTACATATTTTTATATTAATTATGATTTAATTATTGTGTGTTTAAATAATGTAAGTTCCTTTGTATGTGTCATCTTTATAGCGCCTGGCATACATCGAAGGGCAAGGCGCTTGGCGTCTAGCAATTGGCGCATGAGTAGATCGAAGGGGAGGACACGAGGCGCTTGGCGTCTAGTGATTGGCGAACGGGTAGAGTGGAGGGGAATATGTAGGGCAGCTAACATGAATCTAATGCTGTAAGACATGCTATGACTTGCACGTCAAAAGCAAAGATGACATTTGACTAAATATGTACAATCCCGTAGCACCGCTTTGCTTCCTGAAAAACTTGGAAGAAAACAGAATTGAAAAAAAGTTATCTTGCCAAATAAGCAAATCAATGAGTGTTTTTAATAAAACGTGCCTATAAAAATGCTCGCCAAACGGACATAGAAAAGGAAATGCCTATTTTAAATATAATCATCAATTGTTCAAAAACAATTGCCTTTCAACTTTCACATTACTAAGTTCTTCCTTTTAGAAAAGCACGGTTATTTATAAGAATAATGTACTACAATTTTAAATGGACTGCATTTGCAGTTATGAGAGACTTCAAAATGAAAACCACTAAAAATCAGGTAGAGTTCATAAATAAATTTAGACTTCCTCTGCAGTTTTTCTTATTAAGCCTATTTTTAAAAATTGTCACTAATTAAGGCACGAGTAATAGAACGTAAACATGTTGCAAGGTCAACAAAGCTAAATTTAAAACAAAAAACATGCACATATAATTAGTGAAAGCGTAAGTAAATTTTTTTAATCTTGCTTTAAATATTGAAATTGTGTCCATATTCTGACCTGAAATGAAATTTGAGAAAAGTTTTTTTAAGGAAATAGGTTAAATTAGTCCATTACCATATAATTATTCCATTTTGTCTTGCTATTTGCAGACGACTCACTGGCTCGAGATCCTACAGGCGCTGCTGCTGAGTGAGAACAAGGATCTGTGTCACCGTGGTGTGGTCATTATGCTGAACCTGATGCAGGCAGAAAAAAGTCTTGCTGAGAAACTAATGGAGAGTGAGGCGTTAGAAATCCTCTCTGTTCTGGCTAAATCACCAGATGCCACCTGTGCTTCTGTCACCAGAGCAGCTCAACGCTGTCTAGACATCGCCATGGAATATGGTCTCATTCGGAGCAATGAGTCGGAAACCAGTGGGAAACCTCTTCCATAGCTTCGGTCCACTCACAGAATCTTTCTGTCTTACATTAAGTTCATTGGAAACCAAAATTGTCACATCCATCAACAGCAGTGTTATTGTTGTTGTGCAGCTGGACCAATGTAGCAAACAACCACATTGTCATTTATACTTAAAGTGTAGTATAAACAGATTTGTCTAAAAATAAAATGTAAAAAAGGAAAGAATAATACAGAATATTTACAAAATTAGTATTTCAAAAAACATCAGTCAATAGGATTAACCAATTTTTGTCACAACGCGTTAAAAAATAAAACATCAACACGACAAATAGTGTTTATTATGATCATAAATGTTCAAATGACAAAGTTAAATTTAGTAATTATACATGAAATGCTTTCTACAGTGTGTTTACAATATATTTATTGTTTTGATTATTTTTGAGATCATATTTTTACTGCAGTGACCGAAGCTTAAATTTTAAGTCTTAGATTTAAACAAATAACTAAAACTTTTTTCATCACATTTGATTTCTTATGTTTAAATATAACACAAAATAGGGGCGCTCGTTTTAGTCACCGTTTTGTTAATGCAGTATTTATATCAACGTGAAAAAGCACAGCCCAATGCTGTAACTTACTACATTCCACTTCCTTTGCACTCCATGTTTTGCTTCTTGAATCAAAATTAGTAGCACATTCCAGAATATCATTTCAATATTACACTACAGATTTGTTTGTACATAAAGCACAATGTCATTAGCACCAACATATTCATGAATAACAACATTCATCCTTTATGTCTGCCTTATAGTCTGAACCACAGCTTTAAATACTGTATATTTTTATTAGGTTTGTGCAACACTTAATAAAAAAAAATAAAGTATTAAAATTTATATTTTTATCTTTTGAAATAATCCAGTTTACTTCCTTTGAGATTACAGCGTTCTATGAAAAAAGTGGACATCAGTCTAAGAATGTTTTAAATAGAAAATGCAAATGCACTGTTCTATGCATTTGGGGGTGGATGGCAGGGGAAGTTTACAAAGGTCTGTAAGTACCTCTCCTCATGACTGCATTATGTGCCCTCTACATCTGCTGACGCAACTCTTTACCCTGCTCTCTATCCCTTACCTAAGAACAGCGTATTCCTTCCTCACAATCCCTTGTCTCGGTTGGCACAGTCTGTTCATAGCTCAATACATAGCTGTTTAGGGTTTATTCTCTTTCCTTGGCCCTTTTTCCAACACATGAAAAGGCTACTTAATGTATGACTACTTGGAACAGTTTTACTGTTGTAATAATTTATAAATCCTCACATTAGAAGAGGATGAGTGGTGATGCTTTAACCTGATAATGCAGGAAAAAATTATGACCTAGAATTACGTTTTTTATGACCTATAGGATGCTGGCAACCACTAGTGTTCAATACAGTTCCTTTACAGAAGTTTTCAATTTCAGCAAGACATTTAGGGAGGACTAGGCTCTATCTGTGTAGTTTGTATGTTCTCTCAGCGTGAATAATTTCTACTGTCATAAAATATGCTAGTATTGGCACCATTAAAAAGGTGTATGACCCCCATGATGGACAAATGACCAGGCTGTATTGCCTCATGAGTGCTGAGATAGGATCCAGTACCTCTCTGACAGTGATATGGTTACAGTGGCTTAGTGGTTGGCACGTTCACCTCTCAGCACTGGGGATCCAGGTTCGAATCCCAATCTGGGAGGAGTTTTCATATTGTGTCTTGTGTGGGTTTCCTGCTGGTTCTCTGTTTTCCTTTCACAGTTTAAATAAAAATACATGGATTTAAGGTGAATTGGCTGCTCTAAATTTCCCCTATATAGTGTGTGCCCAGCGATAGATTGGCACCCTGTCCTCGCTGTATCTGACCAGTGCGTTCTCCCCAGGTTGCACGACCCTAGTAGAGAATTAAGAGGAAGCCAATGATGGATGAATGTTTACTGTTGTTACTACAGTGTGGTAGCTCGGTGGTCAGGGTGTTGGGCTATTAAACTGGAGTTAGTGGGTTTCAAGTCACTGAAGTTACCAATGTGTGTCTTTGAGCAAGACTCCTAACCCTAAATGGTCCAGGGGTGCTGTTTCAACCCTGCGTTCTGACCAAGTTGGGATATTTGTAAGTCACTTTGTATTAAAGCGTCTACTTAATGACCAAATATTATACGTTTGGACATATTTAAATATACATCGTTTCTATGTGAATAATAGTTAATGTATTTACGAATAATCATTTAAACGTGCGGTTCCAATAAAAGTTTTCGTCAACTTTGCACGTTGTTTCCGGTGTGAAGCCACGTGACAAGTAATTTTAATCAGACCAATCAGGAGGCGAGAGTGCTGACGTCACGAGAACCACATATGGACCGCTGGAGGGGGATTGCAAACACCAAACATGTCATTCATCCCGGGTTCAGCAGATTTAGGTTTCCAGTCATTAAACCGGCGCTGAGTCATGGAGGTAAGAACTAGGGTCTTCACCTACAGCAGCGCAGACTTTATTTACGACGTGTGCCGGAGTGAGGAGCAGCAGAGGGCGGTTGTGTCCGGGTTCGACGCCGCTCTGAGGTCCGGCTGGGTTGAGAGAATGGAGCGGGGGCTCTTCAGGTACCGGCTGAATCACCTGGAGACGCGCGTGCTCGCCGGGGAGTGTGGCTACGTGGCTCAGCTGAACATTCAGAGGGGCACGGAGAGGAGAAAGCCCCAGGTTATCCTGAGCACCCGGCAACGTTTTGACCCTAAACTGTTTAATTTTAATAAGATCAAACCGGAGGAGGTTCTGTTCGAATTGAGGAAAGCAGACGATGGGGGGCGTTCGTGCCTCGTAATCGTTAACGTCAGTCCGTTAGAGTTCGGTCACTGTTTGTTGGTTCCCGAACCCTCCATGTGTCTCCCCCAGAGCCTGACCCCTCTGGCCGTCCAATTCGCGGTCGATTCAGTCTTCCTAAGCAAAGACCCCGGGTACCGTGTGGGATTTAACAGCCTCGGAGCTTTCGCCTCCGTTAATCACCTGCATCTGCACGCCTACTATCTGAACCACACTCTGAGGATTGAACGTGCTCGCACTGAACCGATTCTCCCCGAAAAGAATCTATACCGACTCTCTGAATTTCCGCCGGGTTTTATGTTTTACACAGAGAGCCGCGACGCGGGCATGGCCGCCACAGTGTGCAGACTGACCGATATTTTGACTGAGAGAAACACTGCACACAACGTCTTCATCACCCGTGGCTGCCACCCGGACAGTCTGGACAACGCCTGCTTCTCCCGCCCCGGGGTCCGCATCTTCATCTGGGCCAGAGTCTCCTGTTTTGGAGCCAAAGAGGAGTCCGCGTTTAATGTGGCCCTGTGTGAACTGGCAGGCCATCTGCCTTTCAAAAACAGAACTGAGTTTGAGAGTATTGATGAGGCTGGAGTCAAAGCAATAGTACAGAAGTACATGTTTACTGATGAAGACTTTACAGAGTTACAGAAATACATTGTAGAAAACTTATAATGCTACAGATGATCGAGAAACCTCCTAATAACACTATGAGGTATGTGTTAGGTCTTATATTTATGCTAAAGACATGCAAACAGGTCATGGATTGCTGTCATTGAGTGATTTTAATCTATACTTGCCAGTAATTTAAAGTGATCGTGATCCATTTTTCCTACACAGAGGACTTTGTGTCCTAAATGTCCTCCACATTTCACCCATTCAGTACCCCGACACACACACACATTAGAATCAAAATTGTGCTTCTATTTAAGTGACCAGTGCGAATTCCAGGCATACAGGCACCACATGACAAGGTAGGGCAGTCGTAGGTTTGTAGTTAAGGAACCAGCAGCCTTGTGAAGCTCTCTGGTTTGAATCCTGGTCCTAACAAGTACTTATGGCTGAAGTGTCCCTTGACAAGGCACCTAACCCCAATTTCTCCCTCTGTATGAGGCCACCCACCGCTTCAGGCACAGGTGGTCACTACTGCCAAGTATGCTCACATATACATTAAGGGAAAAAAAAAGTATTTAAGCAAGGTGAGCTTTACAATTTGTCTGGAAGAGGACATTTTTCACCCCTGACCAGCTTCAGTAAAAACCATGATTTGAATGGCAAAGTAATGGTCAAAAATGACAGTCAAAAATTGCAGTCAGAATGTTTCCAAATCTACAGTTATGCAGTTTTTTAATTTTTTGTTGTCAGTAAATGTTCCATTAGTTTTAAGACTGGCTTCTACCAGAAGTAATGGTACACCAGTTTGTACACACCTTTATTTGCAATGGAAATTGCTTCCTTAAAACAGGGTTCCTGAGATTTGTGTTCAACCTTCTGAATGAATTTTAAGATTGCAGATCTTTTAGTGATGTTAATATATACCTGCCAGCAGTTTAAAGTGATAACGTGATCTTTTTTGCCTACAAAGAGAAATTTGTCCTTAACATTTAACCCATGCAGTAAACTCAGCAACTCAAGCAGTATGCCCGGTGGGCAGCCATGTTTACAGGGAGCAATTGGGTTTAGGTGCCTTTTCAAGGACACTTCAGCCATAAGTACTTGGTGGAATTGGGAATTGAATCAGAGACCTTCAGATCGCAAGGCTGCTGCTTCTTTAACGACAAGCCTTTTCATTTGTAATGTTGAAGTACTATGAGTTTGTCATATGCTGCCTGTATACCACTAAACTTCCTACTGCAGCTTTAATTTTTGCTTTCAGACTGTGTTTGTGATGTGACTCTAGGTGTGATTTATATGTAACACAAGAACCACCACAGCCACCCAAATTAGGACAGCAATGACTTTTGTAGGTGGAAAAAAATTGCCTACATTTGCATGTGGGTACAAGGCCTCCATATAAACTGCATTTCAGTAACACATAAAGTTTTGACATGTTAAGAATCTCATGATTTAGCATGTTTGTTCTTGATGGGGATGATGACACACGTAAATAAAGGCTAACGAAAGTCCAGGTCAGGAAACTATTAATATATAGTTTAGTTTTGATTGACTGAATCAGGCATTTACATTTGACCACAGACTCTCTTTCATGTGCCTTGTTTCTGGATTTTATTTTTGTGTGGGAACTTAAATATCAATATCTATGATTTGCATAATATGTATATTTAAATCACTTGATCGGGTTTAAGTAACATTTTGAATTTGTTATCCACTTAAATACAGTACTAGTCAGTCAAAATGCTGGTCTTCCTGGACCATGATGCAAACAAATACAGGACATGTATAATATATATACAATAGATACTCTTTGCAGACAATCACATATTGAAAATATATACAATATGTTTATATATGCAATCCATAAGCAGAACAATGCATGATGGTGTATTGTACAGACTGATGTAACGTTTCACTGGTTGAAAGTTCTGTTTGCCTCTTTAGAAACATGCAGTAGATTCTGCCAACATAATGCTGATGGCAAACAGTAAAACATTTTGCACCTGACCAGAGGAAGTGTTTCCTTTTCAAAATCACTGGAATACTCTTCACCATTACAAATGGTGTGGGATTCCAGCATTTGCAATGAGAAATTTCACTTCAAGTTCTTCTTTATTATTGCGGCTGCATTTTATGATGGATTTGCTCGCTTGCTGTTCTTTGTAATGTTAGAAAAGCGTTTTATGAAATCTCTCACAATGTTAAGGATTGTGTACAATACATTCCCATTATCACCATTGCTTCTCCTTTTCCAACATGAACAAAAACAAATTTATCTTTTACTCCTTAAATCGTATTTATTCAGCTATTAAAGCAACTAGCAGTTTTCAAATGCTTATATTATTAAGAAGTTGTAAAGCAAGGTGAGTCTTTACAGTTTGTCTGAAAAAGATATTTGTCACCACCGACCACCTTCAGTAAAAAAAAAACATGATTTGAATGCAAAAATAATGCTCAGAATTGACAGTTACAAATGACAGACTGTACCTTTTTGAGGCTCCAAGACTAAAATCACAGATTTTTAATTTTCTTTTAACATTCTTTAGTTGTTAAAATCTTATATCAGAAGTAATGGTACGTCCTCTTTTTGATTTGGAAATTGATTCTTTAAAACAGGGTTTCTGAGACTTGTGTTTAACTTTCTGATTAAACTTCCTGCACTCAGTAACATTGGGCTCTTATCAGCATCTGATGTTGTTTTCTGCCATGCCCATTTTGGGCCCGATCCATAAACACACCCTAAGGACAACAGCGAGTCTAAAATGTCAAATCAAATCACATGATGCCACCGCATTTGCTGCTGCTTGGTTTGTTTCTGTAATCTTAGATGATTTGTGGTGGCATCTCTGTCACACCTCAAAATAATACTAAAGAAATACATTTCTGACTAAAAGTTAAAGTAAAAAAGAATGTAGTTTGTTGTTTTAAATAGAAAATGGTTACTCATGCACAAAGTACAGATATCCTAAAAGTTTTTTGGCCCGAATCCTTAGAAGTCCATCTTTTTACATTACATTGAGTCATTTAGCAGACGCTTTTATCCAAAGCGACTTACAAATGAGAGAACAAATATGTTGAACAAATGTTTTGAATACAAATTTGAATAAAATATTGTTTACAAGCTGTGATTTCTTCTAATTGTGTGGTTTTACTACTGATTTCGCGTTCAGATCACTGTATAAGATATGCTCTACTGTTATGTGTAATTAGCAACCGAATCTCTTTTCAATGACAATAAAATTTGTCATTTGTTTTTCAAAGCTCAAACTTCTGCTAAAGAATATGTCTATTAAGCAGAACGGAAAGCTTATTAATATGTTTGTGGACTGGAGCTAGAATGCACAGGCTACATCACTTGGAGGCCTTGTTTCGAGTTGCCATCAGGGCAAAACAAATTCTAGGCAAAACAGCTTTTCTAAAGCAGCACACATTGGTTAGAACTGGCATTAAATTTGTTTGTATTAGTACATTCATTGGGACTTAAATACAATTTGTGGAATGGTATGAGTTGCTTAATGTGGATGAGCTGTAAAAGGATTTGTGGTGAAACATTAAACAGTGTGTCAAATAAATTGTGAGAGATTTAGTGATGAGTGAGGGCTTTGCCTTTAATAGATAAGGTTAGAGATGCGGTTGCATGTATAAGAAAAATCCCAGTTCAAATAAGTTGCCATCACGTGCTATAGACAGAGTTATATAGATGATCATGTATTTTTTAATGCTAGGTTTGTTTTTATGAAGGCTACCCATGCAATGCACGTCTTTGTCCACATAGGGGTGCTGTTGGGCTGTTAATAAACTTCTCTGTTTTTTAAGAATCCAGACAATCGTTTAACTTAAGTTTTTTGTTGTTAGGTTATTGGACACCACATAAAGTATGGTAAGTATTAATTGTTATTTGTCAAATGTTCTTGAAATGCTTACTTTGCCTTTTAAAAATAATCTATATTTTTTAAGTTTGAAATATTGAACCCATATATTATTATCATTTTAATGATATATACTGCCCAAAAAATATTTTGACATATTTGAACACCACTAAAATACACTGCTCAAAAAAATAAAGGGAACACTAAAATAACACATTCTAGATCTCAATAAATTATTGTCGGTAAAAATCTTTATTTAGTAGATAGTGGAATGTGTTGATAACAAAATAACACAAAAATGGTCAAAATAAAAATCTAAATGATTATCCCATGGAGGTCTGGATTTGGAATCAAACTCAAAATCAAATGACAGGCTGATCCAACTTCAGGACACATCCAATTCCTCAAGACACATTCAAATGAGGTTCAGTAGTGTGTGTGGCCTCCACGTGCCTGTATGACCTCCCTACAACGCCTGGGCATGCTCCTGATGA
>JAOUQT010317103.1:0-14466 GCA_025769995.1 Xyliphius kryptos | reverse complement strand
AACTGCTTATAATACTAAATGATGCTACTTCATTAGCATCATCATCAAGTATGACAGAGAGGAAAAACTTTTTTTAAACTTTAATAAAGAAAGGAATCGGTTTCTTAAACACTAATAACTGAAGAACTTGTTTCATGCCAATTTAACTGACGGAGACTTCATCAGGACGGTCAAAAAGGTTAAACCAAGACTTGGACAATGTACTTCATTAACTCTACAGAGTTAAACCGTGAATTATTTAGAAGAAATTTTAATTTATTTTAAGTACTGAACTTATTGTCAGTGTTTTCAATGGTACAGATTAGAGGGGGTTCCTTCATTTTCCACATAGAAGGTTGCAACCCTAACTACTGCCACATGATAAAGCCCGACATGTCAACTAATCGAGGCATACAAACGTTTGCTAAAGGAAACATGAAGGTTTTCGGGTTGACCCGAGTGCACAGCACCCGGTGAAAAGAAATGAACAATTCAAATTGAAATGCTGGGGTGCAAAGTGCAGAGTTTTGGCATGGCTACGGCTTCTTTAGAGCCAGCTAACTAATGTCAAACCCCCCAAAATGCCCTGCAATAATTAGTAGCAGCACTACCATCCTAGCTCCTATGAACCATTAGCAGTATTCCATTCCTGCTCTGTGTTGTTCCCTCTGAGATGTCGGTGCGAAAAATCACATTTTTCTAACACTTCTCCCTGAGGTGCTCCTGGCAGGCGTATAGAGAAAGGCCGCTTCATCCTTTCATATAGCATTCGTTTTTCGCGTTCCCGCCTCTCTCTCACTCTTTCTGTCTCTCCATCCCTCTTTGAAGTGCTAGCCATTGCTGGCAAGCTGTGGTGTCTGTACGTTGCCAGCTAGCAAATAAAAATGATGAAGGTAAACAATTGAGCTAATAGTAATGGCCGTTCTATTTGGAAGGAAAATGGGGAAAAACAACAAGAAAGTAGCAGAATGGTAATTGTAGTTATATTGATTGTTCCAGAGCCAAATAACTGACATTTTTTGTCGGTGTTGAGAATCAACCTGTACTTTGTACTTTATTAGAAATCATTTTAAATAGGAGGTCCCGTCTGTCAGGCTACACCATTGTACACTATATGGCTAATTGGAAAACCTTAAAAAACTATGTGTTCCCTTTAAGGTACATGCATTTTTTCATGTTGTGTAGGGACTTTGTACCCCTGTATGTATGCGACGTATACTGATTTATATTATTTTTAAATGCAGTGAAGTTTACAAAGTTAAACTGTTCACTTAATTGTAAATTTCAATTTTTTTTAAATCCTGCCTAAATGTAACGAAATTTACAGTAGGATGGAATTCCATCCAATGACCTGATTCAATGGCTGACCGCTTTGAAAAGGACTAGAGACCTGTACATTCTTCCTAAAAATATATTTAAAAAAAGGCTTGTATAGATGTTTACATGCAGGATAGTGTGTTGCGGGGCAGTCCCATACATTTTCCTAGATAATCATGGTTTTGACTTTAATTGACTTTTAGAACCAATAATCAGTGAATAGATTAAGTATAACTCAGACTTTTTCTCTTTCTAAAAGTTTTACGGATCAGAAGTGTATAAAGCAGAACCTTTATTAAATAACTTTACTCTAATAACAAACACATGTTGACTCCAGACACATTACTTGTAAAGGGAAAATTTGGGACTGAGCTGAGAAACAAAATGTGCCTTTTTTAAATTGTTGCATTATTTATTGATTTTGTTAAATAACCCTGTCATTCTGTCTTATATAGTCTGTGTATCTGTGCATGCATGTGTGTGAGTGAGCGTATGCTCAGCGATAGATTGGCTCCCTGTCCTGGGTGTATTTGTCCAGCGCCCGAAACGTTCTCCTCTGGATGGACATGGGGACCCTTGTAAAACCCTGTCATTGAGTAATCAGTCCCTGTATTTATCCATTAGCCTGTTCACATATGTTCCTTCAGTTACAAAATAGAGTTTAATATGTTTTTACATAACTGTCGTAATTTAGTACAATTTCATGGTGCTCAGCAAAGCATTCTGCGTGTCCATTCTTAGCCTTATGTACACAAGTTAATCAATGACATAATAACAAAGGTACCAAATCAAATTCTTTTTGATAAAATAAAAATATTTTAAAAGAATTAAGTATTTATTGCCCTTGGTAATGAAATAAAATGAGACCAAGACTTTCAGTAATGAATTTTTTAACAAACACTTGTTTCTGGGATCAGGGCTGGCATTGTAGAACTCTATAATCGCATATACTCTGCATATCCGCATAGCATATGCTGACTATCTCGAGGTATTCCTTTTAATCCTCCTGCCTCAAAAGCATTCGAGTGTACACGGCTCTAACCATATGCTCAACCATATATTTATGTCTTTCCCACTCCCTTTCCGTCCCATAAGCATCTATAGCACAAACCCCACTCATTTAATTCCATTATTCTCTACCAATTAAACTTTTTACACAAAGACGGGCATTTACTGGTGGCAGAAAGGAAAGCTGTCACAATTAGCACATTTACATACATTTCTATTGACTCCAATTAGGTCACCGGCTCCCATAGCCCGCTTTGAATCGCTCTCTTTTTCTCACTGCTGAGCCTCTAAAATGTTAATTAAGGAGGAGAACTCCAGATTCTGGCTAAGGGCTGGCCATATGGACCCTGCATATGCTCCATATATATGTATGTATCTATCTATGCATGCTCCATCTATAATTAATAGTGTGCGTCTCACAATGAGTGGAACTCGCATCTGGCATTAAGGTTTTGGTACATTTAGTGAAAGCCACCACTATATGTGTTTAAGCGGAACGAAATTAAGACTGATAGAGTGTTTAACTCTGCTGGGGATCGTTTAATGATTGGTGATTATACTGGTGTGCAAAGGCTTGTTTTGGGGGAAACAGAGGGGTACAAAATAAAAAAAGGTGTTGGGTACACCTCTATAATTCATTGGTTTGATCAATGATTACATTTACTATACATAGTTTATCACAGAGACAGGAATCAGTACATTAAAGATGTCTTTTAGGGGCAGAAAAGTTCAAGTTTTTACTTTTTACATCATGGATGACATGGAGCATAACAGAACCAACAAAAGCAACCAAGTAAAATACATTCTACTTAAAGAATTCTTTAAAAATCCACCTTTTTGATCAAGCAACCTCTTAATTCGAACGTTATATATATTTTTGGAATTTATAAATTGTGTTTATTATTGCATTTATTTAAAAAACCCTGTTTGTTGTGTGAAAAATCATAGTTCACCGACTTGATACTTAATTTTTTTCCATACTTTTAGGATGTCATAGGAGCAAGAAAAGAAGGGGGAAAAAGATTTATGATAATAGAGAGAAAAACCATTCAGTTCACGTATCCAGAAAGTCAAGTTTAAGACCATGATGAATAATACTGATTAATATTGCATGGCCTTACATGGTACAATCGAAGAACTACACATCTTTTGGGTTCATGTTTTATTATCTTAATACCTGAACCCAGAAATGACCTCTACCACATTAGCAACAACCAGTAAATATATATCCAACTCTCGGCTGTCTGTGAGGTCATTAAAATTAGGATGAGAAACAAAAGAACACTGCTCATAAATCTGCAGTCTTAAATTTCTATAAAGCTGCTGGCCTCCATTTCTGGATAATCCAAAGTTCGGCTTTTGGCAGATTTCAGTCTTTTATTTTCTCATTTCTGGAGCCGCTGCTTGTTTCTATGGCCATAACAGATTTTCTGCCAGACCTTCGGACCTACACACCACTAGCTGAGGCAAAATGGCGGACATTTTTTCTTCTTCACGTCCTTTCTGGTAGTCATTTTACATCAAAAGTGAGGACAGTTGAGAAGGTAAAGAAGCTGGACTTCGGAAATAAAGCAAGATATGCCAACAGAAATCATAAAAAGCTATAGGTTTGCACAGTAGGATGTGAGCATGGTTTGGCTATGCCTCTATAAAAACTCTTGAGAAAAAAACGGGAGCGCTAACCTCTCATTGCGATGGATATGAATAGCTTTTGTTTTTCACCACTCCCCTGCGCCAATGGCTGGAACTTATTATGAGGTTATGTGTGTGCGCATGTGTGTGTGTGTGTGTGTGTGTGTGTGTGTGTGTGTGTGTGTGTGCATGCACATGTTTTAATATGTAGGCCTATTTATGCATAAAAACCCATATCTGTGGTTGGAGGTTTAAGTGCACATGTGTGCCTGTATAAATGCATTTTTTAATCATATGTACATTTTCACATCGGAAAATATGTGTATTCTTAACCATGTGTGTATATTCATCTCATTCTTACCAGCACATGTGTGTGTGCGCGCACGTGTGTGTGTGTGGGGTTCAGTATGTGCCAGGTAGGTGGTGAATGTCTGGTAGATGGGTTTTGGCTCGGCTGGACCGGTACCAGGTGCAGTTTCTGTGTCTGTGAAAGCTGTGAAATGGAATAGGATTTTGCTGGATTTTCTGGCTACGCAGTTCGCTTTTTTTCCAAAGACAAAGATTTGGCCTCGTCCAGCCCAACAATTCTTTCTCTTGCTCTGTTAATACATCTCACAGCATACAAATAAACTGGTGTGAATGCTGTGTCCTTTTTTGAAACTGCGTTTAATCTCCATATTAATAGAGCTTTGTCTTCTGTGCAGTACTTTTTACAACACCACCATAATAACCGTTGGGCCTTTTACACAATAATTTCTTTTTTGGGAAATTTGTAATTGTTTAGAATAATTTTAAATAAGTTCAAGATCTTATTCCCTGACAGTTTGTAGAGCTATAAGGCAAAAGTAACAGATGTTAACCTTAAACCAAGCCCCGGCTACACACACAAAATAAATAAAAGTAAAAATCCCACTTACCACAAACTGCATACCATTTTTAAAAAATGGATCGTGTTAATTCGGACTATAAAAATAAACAATAAAACAGACCAAATAAAATGTAGTAAATTTGCTTTAGATTTCATAAAGACGAAACATAAAATAAAATAAATACATACATAAATTAATAATAATGATAATATGATGGAGAAAAAAGAAAATTTTGAAATAATAAAGAAATACACAATAAAGAAAACAACACAATAAAAAAAACACAACTGCAGTATAATCAATCATGATTATTTGCCGATCTGCTTTCAATTCCTAAATCTTTTCCACCGTTTTTTGTTTTCGTTCTATTTTTGTTTTGTTAAAGCAAGGGCTTTCAGAAGTGATAAGTTGTGTTTTTGAAATGCTGGAAGTCTCAGTTGTGTAATTTGTGTTCATATATTTTATCAGAGATTCTGGTGCAGTTTCAGGGTTTTTTTTACAGACTAAAATTTATAATTATTTTTCTTTATAAATAATTCATTTATCTTTATATACAAGGCCAGTGGTTAATTTTAAAAAATCTTTGTTATTTTTTGTGCCTTTCTTACTTTGTTTTTAGATGTTTAAGTATATTTTACATTTACTGTTACATTATTTTTGTAATCTGTATCACTATTTGTGTCAGTACTGAGTGATGGGCTTTGATTGGGTAAGACTGCTTCATGAAATCAGGAAGACGGGTAAAACTCACCAAAATAAAAATAATTTTATTTACTTTTTTGAATCTGAATTTCAATTCAAATGATACTTTTATAATAATAAGAAAAAAACCTCAAGATTGTGAGATTACATTTTAGACCATAGAGCAGAACTGAATAAACGACCATCATGCACCAAACCCGTCTTGTCTGACTGACCACATTTGTGCCCGAGGTAATTCCAGAAATTAGATTTTTACTAAACCATTGCTTTAAGTACTGTTAAGTGCACAGTGGTTGTTAAACACCATGGAAGGGGATTTTCAAAAGCTTCATGATCTTTAATACTCTGTGTGTGATCAATTGTGAGCGTCTGAGGGCGTTAGATAAGAATGGCTGTGAATCGTGAAATGAAGTGTCTCTCTCATTGGTTTGCAGGCCACAGAATCGTATCTGGTGCATGAAGAGGCGAGTCGAGCAGCCGCACTGCCTGAATGCTTTCTGGTCCCCGATACTTACAGGGTATGCACCATCTATTCCCTCTGTCTTTCTTTGTTTTTCAAAGGCACCACCCACACATCCACCACATCCACACGTCTTCATTCGGTTGTCTGAAACTAGCCATTATATCATACCTTCTAACATGAATTAAAGGCTGTCCAAAGGTAGTCCATGAAGTTTGTGCACTCAGCATGTTCCGTATATTTTATGTAAGCTAGCTTATAGTTCTAGATTTTGAATCATATACACGATAGCGAGGATTTACAGTAACATTCAACTTTACAGAAGTCTATCCAGGTCATCCAGGGTCCTGTTCTCTCTTCTCTCTAGTTAACAGCACAGATTTTCCAAGGGGTTTTGATTAGCGAATGGAGAAGGTCAGAAACTTGTTTTTGTGTTCAGTAAAGTATTTTCCTGTTGATGTAAACATGTGTTTTAAATCATTATATTGGAAAATCTTTTGATGACCTTCCACTGACATGCAATATCTTGGTAGAGGTTGATGGATTTGTATTTGAGTCAATCTGGTATTTTATAAAATTTATAAAGCCACATACTCTTCTGAGGTTCTTATGGTCTTTGGTAGATAAACAGCAGACATAAGACCCCTCCACGATACTTAATAGTGAATATCTTATTCCTTTCAGGGTTTTTTTTTATTTATTTATTTATTTTGACACCAAACCATGTTTGAGTGTTTTTTGTCCTTAGCTTTTTTTTTTGATGTAGGGATCAAAATAAAAGGCCATGAATTATTTCAGAAAATGCTCTGATCAATTTAAAAAAAAATGTATTTTTTTCACTATTGAATAAAACATATGTACCTTAGATGCATCTGTTTAAAAGATATTTGCAAATTTCAGTTTAGTTCAGGATAATAGATAAAGTTTGAAGTTTATATAAAAAATGATGCAGGATACATGACAATTTTTCTTTTGTTACAAAACCAGGATCTACATCATGAGACTTCTTATTAAGGGGGGGGGGAAACGGAATTTGGTATTAGCATGTACAACAATCTTCGATGCAGTTAGTGCAACTTTTATGCCCATAAACTTTCGACTATAAAATGATTGATATGTAAGAAAATGCTATTTGGACATTTCCCATGATCTGCTACCACATGATGAATGCATCCACAAAACTCAACTTGCCTTAATTTGTCATGCTCTGTTTGCATATGACTCAGATTTCTTGATCTGAGTCTCTATGTAGTTCAAAATGCATTTTTGCAAATATCATATACTGCGGCTATTGACTGGTAACTTGTATTTAGAGTGGATTTCAAGGTTGAAATAAACCAGAACATCAGTGATTTAATTGGACCTTCAGTTCAGTTAGACTCTCATTAAACTGTACGTTTAATACATGCAGTCATTTTATATGTTACAACTCAGCAGGCTATTAAATGTTACAAGTTAAATGTCTTGGATTGGTTACATATTGATGCTATTGCTTGCTATTTTATACGTGACCATTTTTGTAAATAGTAAAAAATAATGTTAACAAACCATTACAAAAATTAATGATCAATTATACTGAGGACTTTTTTTTATCTTTTCTATTTTGTTAAAAAATTTATGTTGAGTTCTTTTTTTTTTTCTTAATTTAGATACTTTTTTTTTAACACTTTTGGTGTTAAATTTAAAAATAAATATACCGTTGAACACAAACACACATTGAATACAGGTATATAAAATCAAGTAACCAGCCGTGCATTTCGGACAATTGTATGTGTTCCATTTTAAGGGAACAGTTTGGGGAAGGCCTATATTTATTCCAAGTCAACTGTGCCCCAGTGCAGAAACAAAGTAATGTCTATAAATGTATGGTAAGGAAGAAAAACTTTAATAGATTTTAATTACACCGAACTAGAACAAAGGCTGCAAACGGGGATAAAGCCTGGCATCCGCCATCAGTGTGTAATCTCACAAATGCCTCTTTGGATGAATGAGGTAACATTTCCACAAACACTCTCCAAAATCCATCCATTATCTTCCGCTTATTCCTCTACTAGGATCGTGGTGGGGTTTCCCCATGCCCATCCAGGGTAGAACATTTCAGACGCTGGGCAGATACATCCAGAACAGGGCGCCAATCCATCGCTGGGCACACACTCACTCAAACATCCACAAACACGGGGCGATTTAGAGCATTCAATTTACCTGGAATCCTTGTTTTTGGTCTGTGGGAGGAAACCGGAGAACCCGGAGGAAACCCATGCGGACATGGGGAGGACATGGAAACTCCACCTAGATTATTATTCAAACCGGGAATCCCCAGCGCTGAGAGGCAGACGTGCCGCCCACGCTCCAAAATCTTGTAGAAATTTCATCAGATCTCAAACAATGTCCAGTTAAATTAGACCAAAGCAAAACAGCAGTTCATTGGTCTGAATCAGTATTGTGTTGTGCTGCTTTGTAAAGAGAATGTCAGGGAAACATTCACCTCAGCAGAATTTTTTTGTGTGTGAAAGAAAACGTCTTAAACTTCTCTATTTCGCTTCAATGCCAAATCTTTCAGGGCACAGCTTATTGTTGTCTGATTATTCAAATGCCAGGCAGATCTTACCAGCGCTTGAGGAATTATAGGGTATTGGACTTTGATTTGGATTGTATGAATGGGGCATTTGATTAATTCTCTGTCTAGCCGTGAATTTACTTCCAATCGAACAAACGTGCAATTCATTCACAATTCGACAGACTTGCTTATATAAGGATATCTGCACAAATAGGATATCTGAATAATTCTATAAGCTATAATATGATGAGTTTAGGAAATGAGACCTGCTATTATATTATATGCCGTGTGGCCTGTTTGGAAATGTGAGGGGAAAAGCTGTTCCTTGCGTTAGTAAGGGAAACAAATCTGCATAAAACATCATTGTCATTGTTTAAGTACCAGCCATATGGGAGGGATTAATGTTAAATGAGCGTGTGTGAGAGAGAATGGGTGCAGGTTAAAAGGGAAAACCACATGCTCTTAACTACATTGCATTTCTCGTGTTTTTTAATGGGAGGCATTACCCAACAAGATGGCTAACCTCTAATTCTCGTTTATGGACCCCTGCTTAGCTGAAAGCTGTGTGTGAGTGTGTGAGAGTGTAAGTGGATTGCATGTGGAGGAATGAAATATTTCAAAAAATATTTTTTTGCTTGTAAAAATGAAATGATTTAACTTCTCACTGTTTTTAATTATGTGTGCGTGTATGTGTGTAGTATATGCAGCATAGAGTTTTTGGGTTCATGTCCTCGGGCGGGGTGTGAATACCTGGGTATTTATTGCACACTTGTTTTATTTTCTAACCTTTTGCGTCGTTCTTTTTTCTACTTTCAACTTGTACGTCAACTTTTCGCTTATATGTAACATTTTCCCCTCCGTGTTTCTATGATTTCGAACGCCAGTGTCATGTTCCCTCTTTTTGTATGTGCTGACCTCATCCCAGCCTTTCTCTCTTTCTAAAGACACCGTATTTTTCAGCAGCAGTAACATTTTAGCATGTGCTAATTTTAGAGGCCTGAAGGCTCAGATCGTCCGCCCTTTAGCAAGCTAGTTCCTGTCCCGACACAGAGTTTAGAGCAGGATTTTGAGAAGAACCGTATAAAACAGAACTAGCTCCACCTTGGACATTCTTATTTTTACATTTTTTCCTTTGTACATTGATTTTTTTATTTAATTTAAAGTGCAATTGCTTGAATGGGGCACCTGTTGTGATTTGGTAGGTTTTGGGGAGTGTAAATAGGGTACATACAAATAGGGTAATGTGATTAAAAATATATTAATGTTGTTTTAATCGTTTGAGCATATATATTTGTATTTGCTTTTAAAATAAGCTATCCGTGTAATATAGATCTAAATAGAACTCACTGTGAAAAATGTAATAATTGCAGCACACTGGTTTATTCTTATTTGACTGTATTTTACTTGGTAAAGTGATGAAGTGCTGTATTATGCATATTGTGCTAAAACACAGTAGGATTTGTCCATGACATTTAACACACACACACGTATACACACGCTGGTAAGGTGAGCACATGTGTCCGGAGCAATGGGCAGCCTTGTATATGGAACCCGGGGGACAATTGGGGTTAGGTGCCTTGCCCAAGTGCACTTCAGCCAAGGTATTTGTTTGGACTGGGATTGGAACCTGAGGTTGCAAGGCTGGCTCCTCAACCACAAGCCTACGACTGCCCCATTGAGATGTAAGCATAACTGTAAATTTACTTACACGAGGAACAATTCATTCATTTATTATCTTCCGCTTCCTTTATGAGGGTCGAGGGGGGGTTCCCCATGCCCATTCAGAGGAGAACATCTCGGGCGCTCGGCAGATACAGCCAGGACAGGGCGCCAATCCATCACTGGGTACACACACATCCACATACACACTCTTTACAGGGCAATTTTAGAGCATTCAATATACCTTCATGTTTTTGGAATGTGGGAGGAAACCGGAGAACCCAGAGGCAGACACGGGGAGAACATGTAAACTCCACCTATATTGGGATTCAAACGGGGAATCCCCAGCGCTGGAGGCGAATGTGCTAACCACTTAGCCACCATGTCTCCCACGAGGAAGAATTATTTATTTTAATGTAAAATGATACTGGGTAGTATGGTAAAAACACAAAATTCATATTCATAGTAATTATCATTACACCATACTATCAAACATGAGCATCATTGTTTAGCTTGAGCCTTCAACCTTCTGGTCCAGGGTCTGGTATCAACCCCTAAGCCAGTGCACACAATGTGTGTTTAATTATACAATAATTAATCGGTGATCTAATACCATTATAAAGTACCAGTGTTTGGCATCAACATGAACCCATGAGAATAGACTTTCTATCCGTCTCATGTTTTGGGACTAAAAGTCTAGTGCTGTAGCTTTAAGAGTCTCATTTCATTGTATTATGAGAAGTAAACACTTACCTGTTTTATGTCTTTCTTTGTAAAAGTATCTAATGTGACAGTCACATTAAAAAGTTGAAATGTGCAAGCGCTGTGGTAAGATGTTCACTACACTTGTGGGTTTAGCTGACCACAAAAATGAAGCCTGCTAGGTGAGTCAGAGAGAGTTGAGTGAGTCACCAATTATATGATGATGGCGAATAAAACAAAAATAAACATGTTGAAAAGTGTACATGGATCTGCTCGACTATGAAAACAACTCTGATACTCCCAAATTATATGCATTTTCTTCGGAATACTGAAGTCGATTATTAGCTGTCTAGCCAAACTGATGTCTGGCCCACTAGGTTATTGGGGCATCCAAAAGGTCACATGATACAGATTCAAGAACTAAATCCCGGTTTTGTTTTTATATTCAGATGGTTTTAAAGAATTGATTACTGTAAACAATTAATACTCTAAATACTGGAAGCTTATTGCGTATGCTTCTTAACAAATTGACCCAGTTTTTGGAAATTGAGCAGTAAGTGCATTTTTTAAATATTCTTTTTCTTTGTTCTTTCTTTAGTCCCTATTGTGGTATTATATCTGAGCACTATGTAATTGTACTTGTTGGCATGAATTTTTTGCCGGAGACCTTTTGTTGAACTTTTATTCTGAGAAAAACTTTTATTCGCTTGTTTCTAGAAATTGCACGTTTGCCTTGTTTGTTCTTTGCATATAAACATTAAGCAATACCGCCATGTGCATAATTTGCATTCCTGTCAGTTTTACAGAATTTAGTTAAACCGAGGTGTCTTTGGATCGGCTTTGCTCACCTAATTTCGAACCTTATTGGACAGTTTATGCAAAAATTATTAGGTTTTGAACATAAAAGGTGGTTTAGAGCAGGAAAAATTACCTCCAGCTTTAACAACGAACACTGAAGTTATGTTGTAGAAGATTAAAACACAATGGCCGCTCAAGGAGGATGAGACCCCCTCTGATCCTCTGTCCTCTCAAGGTTTCTTACTAAAAAAAAAACAAAATAACAGGGAGTTTTTTCTTTTTGGGGGTTAGGCTCAGAACACTGTAAAGCTGCTTTGTGACAATGCACTGATGTGAATTGTGCTATATAAATATATTACTCGAACTTGAACAATGAGAAGAGTGAAAGTACAGTGTGCTGTGCATTATGTTCATCTCATGAAATCCAGGAAACAATAAAAACCATGCATGTAAAATAAAAACCGGCTGTTAACCTGCATCTCCATCTACAATGACTATTAATAAACATTTTAATGATCCCTTATTAAATGTTTTTTTTTAATGGAAATCCATTTCTGGTTACAAAGTTATTGCTCAAAACTGGTGAAAACATAAGCACGTTTCCAAGATTTTTTTTTGTTTGTCTTTTTAAAGCACAATTCATCTAAAACCATGTCAAAAACCAAAAGAAGTCACAAAACGATCAGCAGGACCACAGATAAGACATGGAACAGCATGTACGTATTGTTAGTAAGAAGGAAGCAATATTTTTACCTAAACTTTTAAATGCAGCTATTTTATTTGTACCATTTGGGTACCAGAACAGAAAAACAAACCTCTTGATGCGTGTCGCAGTTGTATCCTGAGGGGTAGAATTCAATCAAGTTGGGTTTTATGTCCGAAGGGTTCCTGATGAGCAGCAGGGTTTGGAACATGCCTGCAGGTATGATGGAGCCGGTCCATTTTTCATTTATACCCTGGCTTTTTTTTTATTAATTAAATGTAGGCAGCTACAGGAAGACAGCGAGAGGAATGCAAGAAGAGATTTCTGCTAAATCTATTATAAGGTGCATAGTATCAAGCTGCAACTTTTATGGGCCACCCCAGTGTTCTAAAAGTGAAATGTTCATCTAAGAATCACATTAAAAATGATTCTCAAACATGTCAACAATGCATATTGCACTAATGCACAATGCAATATAACTTTAATAATAACGCATTCGGGCTGAAATTTGCAATGCATTGATTTATGGAGTATGGTACACATTCTAGGACCCTGTAGTAATGCATAAACATATGAATTATTCATTCATCATCTTTCGCTTGTTCCTCCACTAGGGTCGCGGTGGGTTCCCCATGCCCATCATGGGGAGAACATTTTGGGCGCTGGGCAGGTACACCCAGGACAGGGCGCCAATCTATCGCTGGGCACACACTCACTCACACACATAAACACACACACAGACAGTATGGGGCAATTTAGAGCAGTCGATTTACCTTGAATCCATGTTTTTGGACTGTGGGAGGAAACCGGAGAACCTGGAGAAAACCCATGCAGACATGGGGATAACATGGAAACTCCACCCAGATTGGGATTCGAACCTGAAATCCCAAGAGCTGAGAGGTGAACGTGATAACCACTAAGCCACCGTGCCACCCCAAATGAATTAATATTACTAAATTAAGAAAAACTATTTTAAAAATATTTTTAAAAACTGGGAAAAAATCTCCCACCCAACATTTATTTATACTCACCAGTCATTTTATGTACACCTCATTGTTTTACAGTCATTGCCCATTATACCAGCTTCACTCACATCATAGATGTACCTACAGAAAAAATCTCTGTTTCTCTGTTCTCTAATGATCAGGATCATCACAAGATGGGTATCATTATTAGAAATTAAACAGTAACATGAAAGGCATGGAAATTGTAATTACATTCACATTTATTCGGGCGGCACGGTGGCTTAGTAGTTAGGGGTTCTTAGTTCAAATCCTAATCTTGCTGGAGTTTTTCATGTTCTCCTTGTGTCGCATGGGTTTCCTCCAGGCTCTCCGGTTTCCTTCCACAGTCCAAAAAACCTGTATTCAAGGTAAATCAAATGCTATAAATTGTCCCATATATTGTGTGTGGATGTGTGTATGTGTGAGTGAGTGTGCCCAGCGATGGATTGGCTCCCTGTCCTGAGTCCTGCCCAGCGCCCGAGATGTGACCCTAGTAGGGGATTAGGTGGAATATGATGGATGGATTTACCTTTATTCATTTAGCAGCTGCTTTTATCCAAAGCGCCTTACAAATGAGTAACAACATCAAGTCAGTAGTTAACGAGAAACCAATATATATATTTATGTAATCTATCACTGGAACTATGGGGGCTTTAAACAGAAGGCGTGCAAACATACTTTTGTCCATACAATGTGCCAAACTGACCAGAAGGTATAAGACCAGGCAATAACTAGCAGGCTGCCATGGCAGGTCACTTGAGCAAAGTCCTTTATGCTTAATTAATCAGATTGTTTAAAAGCTGCAAATGTTAAAAAGATTATATATATATATATATAGCTCAATTGTGTTTAGACAAAGCTTGGGTTTACCAAACAGTGATAATATTACTGTTTGGTAAACAGTAATATTATCAGATTGTTTAAAACAGATTTTAAACAATCTGATTCTTTTAAACAGATTGTTTAAAAGCTGCAAATGTTAAAAAGATTATATATATATATCTTATATATATATCTTATAACAATCTGATTCTTTTAAACAGATTGTTTAAAAGCTGCAAATGTTAAAAAGATTA